>JAQQSV010007465.1:0-14016 GCA_028646515.1 Pseudochirops corinnae
GGATAGGAAGAAGGGACATGTAATCAGATTCCCACGGTGTGCTCACTATGGAGAGGTTCTGCGTAATTTCACATGTTCAGCCTGTACTTGATTGCTTATCCTTCCAGTGGGGGTGGGTGATGAGGGAGGAAGAGAAAGAATCTAAAATCTAAAGTTCCATAATCAAATGTTATAAATATATATCTATATAAAAAAAAAAAAAAAGAAATGAGGAGCAGATGGACTTCATGATAACCTGGAAAGATTTATATGAACTGATGCTGAGTGAGGAGAGCAGAACCAGGAGAACTTTGTACACAATTACAGACACGTTGTATCTATGATGACTAACTATGATAGACTTGGTTCTTTTCAGCAATGCAAGGTTCCAAGACAACTCCAAAAGGCTCATGATGAAAAAGGCTATCCACATTCAGAGAAAGAATTGAAGCAAACTATTTGCTCTCTTTTTGTTTTGTTTCTTCTTTCTCATGGTTCATTCCATTGGTTATAATTCTTCTTTACAACTTGACTATTGTGAGAATATGTTTAATGTGAAGGTATATGCAGAACTTATATTGGATTACATGCTGTCTTGGGGAGGAGGAGGAGAAAATTTGCAACTCAAAAACTTGTGGAACTGAATTGTTGTAAACCAAAAATAAATAAATTTAAAAGGAACAAAAACAAGTAACTGAGAAACACTTAACAAAATAAATAAAAGTACAACAGAATATTAAAAAAAATATTTTATGGCAGCATCTTCAGTAGTTTCAAAAAACTGAAAATAAAGGGGGTACCCATTAGTGAAGCAGAGATGTCTCCTCAGAGCCTTAACATCAGCAAGGGTCATAAGGAAGTCTACTAAAACAAAAGGCCTCTAGAAAGTCACCTAGGTGGCCCAGTGGATAGAACATCAGGCTTGGAATGAGGAAGACCTGAGATCAAATCCAGTCTTAGATAGCTACTAGCTGTGTGACCCTGGACAAGTCACTTAACTTGTTTCACAGTAAGCAAAGGAATAGTTTTATGCAAAACAAATTTTAACTACGGAGTATAAAACCCAAAGATGAGTTTACAAGGAAAGAACATGTGACTGCCCTCTGTGCAAGAGAAAAAGAGGGTAACAGAAGCAGACTGTATCAAAACCAGAGCACTAGTGCTGAGTACACTCCTCTCATAACTCTCTTCTTTATAAAGGAGTCACAAACTGATCAACACAACTAATCATAATACCAGAGGTCTCAGACATAAATTTTTTTGTCAGACAAAGTGAGAATTTGCTTTACTCAACTATGCACATTCGTTGCAAGTGTTTTGTTTCTTTTTTTTTCAGTTGGGAGAAGGTGGTACTTAGTCAATTAAAAAATAAAATTATGTTTAAAAGAAGAGAGTGTAAGCTGAATGGTGTTAAAATTAGAAGGGAAGCAGGTAAATGGAGAAAAAAAAATATTTGTAGCAAGTTTCCCTGCAAAAAGTCTCATTTCTAAGACATGTATGGAGGGGATTCACATTTATATGACTAAATGCCATTCCCCAATTCATAAAGTCACACAGGATACAAACATGCAGTTTTCAAAAGAAATGCAAAATGGAAGCCATCAACAGTCATATGAAAAAAAATGTTCCAAATCACTAATAATTAGAGAAATGCAAATTAAAACCACCCTAAGGTTCTATCTCATACCCCTAAGATCAGCAAAGATGACAAAAACAGAAAATGACAAATTCTGGATGGGCTGCAGGAAAGCAGACACATTAATGCACTGCTAGTGGTGCTGTGAATTGGTGCAGCCATTTTGGAAAGCAATTTGGAACTATGTCCAAAAAGTTAGTAATTGTGTTATGTCCTTTGGCCCAGCTGTATCACTACTAGGCCTATATTTTAAAGAGATAAAAGATAAGGAAAAGAACCCATATGCACAAAAATATTCATAGCAGCTCTTTTTATAGTCTCAAAGAATTAAAAACTAAGGGGAGATGGGAGAGGATCAATTCAGGTAAGGACTGAACATAGTATGTCACATAAATGAAATGTGATATCATTGCGCCATGAGAAATGATGAAAGGCATAGTTTCAGAGTACCCTGGGAGGACCAGGTGAACTGAGGAGGGAAGCAACCAGAACCAAGAGAACAATTTATAGGATAACAACACCATAAAGAAAAACAACTTAAAAAGTATTCTGATCCATGTAGTGCACTATCCTGGTATCAGAAGACTGAAGATGAAAAATGCTCCTAAAAAAAGTAATGGATTCAGGATACAAAATGAAGACATTCATTTTCTCAAAATTAAATTGTAGGGGGCAGCTAGATGGTGCCATGAATAGCGCACCGACCCTGGAGTCAGGAGGACCAGAGTTCAAATCCAGCCTCAGACACTTAACTTTTCTAGCTTGTGACCTTAGGCAAGTCACTTAACCCCAATTGTCCTGCCTTCCCCACTCCAAAAAGCAAAAAAAAAAAAAAAAAAATTTAAATTGTATTTTATTTTCAAATGAAGATCCACCTTCTCTCCATCACATCTCTCCCCCTCCACCTCTTGAGAAAGGAAGAAAAAATCCTTGTTACAAACAAGTTATAGACAAGCACAACAAATTTCTGCCACTGGTCATAACCAAAAAGTTATCTCAATCTGTGTTGAAACCATCATCTCTCTATCTAAAGGAGGCAGGTAAAATGTTTCACCACAAGTATTCTGAAACTGTGGTTGATCTTTGTGTTGATCAGAGTGTCAAGTCTCTCAAAATAGTTTGTACTGACGTATATTTTTACATGGACAATGTGGGAATTTGTTTTACTTGATGATATGTTTCTTACAAGAGTTTAGTTTTTTCTTTTTTCTGTGAGGAGGGAAAGGAAGGGAAAGAAAACACTTACTAACTGAAAAATTAAAATTTTAAAATACTTTTAAAATGGAGATATTGAAGAATGCAGAACATACCCAGCCCAAACTGTATCTGTTCATGTGAAAGCTACTGGCAGAACATGGTGGAAACTTTAAATCCAGGTCACTGCTAAAACAGATGAATAAGTCATTTTTACTTCTCTAAGGGCCTCAATTTACTTAATTGTAAAATAATGAGATTAGATTAGAACTGAAAACTTCTTTTTAGCAGTACATTAGTACCATTAACTAGTAATATGAACATGCATGAGAAGACTTTTAATAGATATTTATGTTTAACTAATTTTATTTATAAGTAATAATAACTGGTCTATAAAGTTCTTAGATCCAGAGTTAAGAAAACCCGAGTTAAAATTCAGCCTCAGACACTTATTAGTTATGTGACCTGGGCAAGTCACTTAATGTGACTACCTCAGTTTTCTTATCAGTAAAATGGGGATAACAGTGAGAGTATCCATCTAACAAGGTGGATGTGAGGATAATATTTGTAAAGCACAGTAAAGCACTTAGCCTATGCCTTCCCTTCCCTTCTCTCCCAGCCACCTCCATGGTCTCAGGAGCTTTAGTGGTCTTTCATAACTTAAAATCTCAAACAGAGTACTTTAGCAATGCCCTTTTTATCTCATATAACAAAACAATCTGATTTACTCTGGATTTTGCTTAATATGTACTTTCACAGAAGTGTTTTTCTCATTCAAAAGCAATACTTTATACTGGATTGCTTCTTTACCTCTCTGAACACTTCAGTTCTCAAATTTCAATTCATTCAACTAACTTTGTTTAGTATTTACATATACTCCTCTTCTAAAAACAAAGGATACAAAGATGAAAACGAGTCTTTCCTCAAGGAACTTACAATCTAAAAAGAAGACTACAATATCTATGAAAATAAGTATGACATAAGACAGAATGTGATAGCAGCAAAAATAAGATAGAGACAAAATGCTCTAGGTCTGTGCTGTGTATATACACCCTCCTTCCACCATCACCATCGATCACATGCTTATGCCTCGTTTTCATAAATTGCTGTGGTCAAAAATATTTCTCATCTGACAGTCAATCTTCTGGTGACAAAGGTTCTTGACCATTAGCTAGGAGAGAGACAAGAAGCAGAGTCTGTTGCTGACTGTAGCACCTTCCCGAGCCTTCTAGGATCAGGGTTGAGGCAGCAGAATTGTACCTGTCATGTGCATGCCCCTTTCAGAAGTAAAGTGCTCTTGTGCATATTAATTCATTTCTGTTCTTACTGCTATTTGCTGTCTCACTTTTGAATTCTAAATTCCATTAAAGAGAGGTATTCTCAACTCTAGACATATAAAAATTCCCAGTCTGTACTTTGCTCAGTTCCACAAATGAGAAGACTTTTAATAGATATTTAAAAATAACTAATTTCTTAGATGTACTTCAATTTTTCCAGATATGATTTACTAATTTTGTATTATCAGAACAAGGCAAAAACACTCACTCCAATTTTATCCTCATAACTCAGGTATGAATTGAAGTTTCACTCATTCAAAATGCACTTATTAAATAAGTTTTCCAGTCTAATGAATGAGATGACTGAATTAAATAATCAAGGTACTAAAAAGTGCTATGGTAAAATCACTGGAAGAGAATAGGGATTAACCATTCCAATTCTGTGGGAGCAGGGGTGGAAAAGGAAATTCCAAAGCCAAGAATACTCTTAGAAAAACAAAGCAAAACAAAACCTCTTCCTGATTTATTTAAAATTCAAAACTGGAGAAATCAGTTGCAAGAAGTGTCAGTCCATGAGTGTCATAACTACATTTCCTTAATACTTCCAAATCCTTTCTGCTTGACTATTCTGAACTTTTTACTGAGAGAAAGAAAAAGGTCATAGGTGATGTCTGTAGGGCAACTTCCTGTGGGACCAATGAAGAAAGAAAAAGGCTCTTACTCGACAGGGCTCCTTACTTACTCCCAAGGGCTCCTTCACTAACATGAACAGATTTGGAGCAAAGACTTTGGACCAAAAAAAGGGCAGCTTGCCAAAAATTTGATAAAGATGATATGGCAGTGGTATTCTCCAAGCCCTAGTAAGAAAGTCTGTAATCACTTTTCATATTTCAAAACTTCTAAGGAAAATAGATTTTTTTTACTTTGAAGACAGTACAACTAGCTGGCTTTTCTCCCAAAATTAGCTTTTTAAAAATTCATAAGATAACCAAGAATACCGCCAGGGAAGTTTTGAGGGACTAATGCAGTGGAATATTTCATATAACGTCATATCACAGGATCACAGATGGCTGATAACCACATTCAACCTCTTTATTCAGTTGATGTGTGGTCTGATTTTGTCAAATTGTTTTTTCTTTGTCTTTTTAAAAAATTTTGTTACAAAGTGGGGTATGGGAGGAAGGTAGACTATATTTGGAAATTAGTATGATATAAAAACAAAACACATTCAGAAAAATCTCTAAAAACATTCCTGGTGATTTCTAGGTACTCAAGAAAAGTCCTGGCCACTCGAGGACACTAATACTCAACATACCTACTATGTGCAAGGCACTGGGAATACAATGGGAAAACACAGAACCATTTCTGTCATCAGTGAGTTTATTATATCCTACAAAATACAAAATCATTTCAGGAGGTAAAGAACTGTATGCGGGGTAGAAGAGAGCAGTGAAAGTAAGAAAGTGGCATCTGAGCTGAGCTAAGCATCCTGAGAAGAGATGGTACATTCCAGTTTTGGGGGGTCAAGCCTGTCAGGTGATGGCATATAGAATGTGTGGGGCAAATCACTGTCTAGTGTGACTAGAACACAAAGTGTATAAAAGTGAATAATATAAATAAGGATGGAAAGGTAGGAACCAAAATGTAAAGAGCTTTAATAAGCAGGGGAGTTTTTATTTTATCTTAGAGTCAACAGGGAACCACTGAAGGTGACCTAGGGAGTGATACAATCAGAACTACTCCCTTACACTGTTTTGACAACTGTGAAGGATGAAATGGAAGAGAAGAGCATAAAAGTAGAGAAGTGAATTAAGAGCCTGTTGCAATGCCCAGGCAAGGACCAAGAGCCTGAACCAAGATGAGAACTACGTGATCATAGAGGAGAGGGCAGCTCCAAGAAACATAGGTGCAGAATCAACAAGACTTGACTAGTGATCAGAAATGGGGCCAGCAGTAAAGGAGGGAGAAGAGTCAAGTCAAGGTTCTATGTTACGCTGTAATATTCCTTGCTCTTCTTTTTCTACTATAGTCTTTTTTTTTAAACTGAACCTATGATTCCATCACTGTTAGTTTTCCCAGTAGTAACTCCCTCTCCCAATACAGATCATAGATCTAGAGCTAAAAGGTACCTTAGAAGAAATCTGGTCCAACCTCATTTTACAGATGAAGAAACTGAAGCCCAGAGAGATTAAGTGACTTGCCCAAAGTAAAGTTACTAAGAAGTAGAGATAACATTTGAACTCAGGGCCATTAGTACCTTCTGAGCAATTCAAGTCTCAAGAGACCTGCCCAGAGTCAGAGTCAAGTAGGTGACCAAGGTACCTGATAACAAGAGCAGATCTCTATGATCTTATCATTTTGCTGCTATCACTTTCAAAAGAATTACTTATACGTCCATTTTCTGATCTAGGAACATGGAGTATCTTCCCAATAGAGCAAATAAGCAAGGCAGTGACTTTCCTTTTGCTTTTATATTTTCCCTGATAACTAACTTACCTAGTACATAGTTGGGTGGGTGGGTAGGTGTTAATAAAAGCTTATTATTGTTTGTACATTAATTCATTTACATTAAAAGATGTGAACTTCTGATAGTTTTTTTTATGTTGCAAGGACCTCATTTTCATCAAAACTTCTTACTCTCTCAATAATCTGGGCAAGAGTGACTACTATCAATAATCTCTTCCTCATGAGGTTCTGTTGGTCTTAGATAAAATTAACTCCAAACACACAAAAAGTAGAACATATTATTTGAATAAATACTGGTCAAATTCTGTTTGAGAACAAGGCACTTGTTCCAGATAAAGCTCACTTCATTGAACAGACATCTTTCTGAAAGCTAGGTGGAAATTAAATAAATGCGAATGACACATTTTAAATGTATAATAATCACTTTAAATGTATACTATTCATTAATATGTATAAATAAGTACAAATAAATTCATATTTACTCTGGAAATTCTGTATAATAAAAACAATTGTCCCCCAAGCATAGGAATCCTGTTCACTTTAATGGGACATACACTAGTATATTAGTATTGTTTTAGGGTAAATATTTCAAGAGCTCTTGATTTCATTAGCATGGTCTTTTTTCGACAAGCAAAGAAAATCAGTTCCTTTGCATCTTGTGGACAGTCCTTTCCACTACTACTGAAATAATTTGAATAAAGCTACACTGGTCCTAGGACAGATATATATAAAGCATAATCAAAGCCTTTCCACTCTGAAAGGCCTTGTCAGAGCTTGTGATCCAGTAGCACAACCTTCAAAAACTCTGGGTTTACCTCCATATTACAAGAAGGTATATGGAAGAAAAAAACTATGTTATCAACAGGCATCAACCAAGTGACCATATAGTGGAGTTTTCACAATTAAGACAAGGTTTGGTTAGTACCAAATTAAGTACCACATTACCTCAAACATAGTAAGTGATTAATAAATGTTTGTTGAATTGAACTGCAAAAAAGACATAGGCCATAAAAACATTATGCAATGTGTGCCTATGCAGGGCTTTTTCTGTAATGGTTATCTGTAGTCATGAATTGATCTATCTACTGTGAATACAACGGTAAGAACAACAACAATAGCAACTACCATTTATATGGCACTTTAAGGTCAGCAAAATACTTTACAAATATTATCTCATTTGATCCTCACAACTTTGCTATTATTAGGTGAGATTATGATCTCTGCTTTACAGAAGCGAAAACTGCAGTGAATTTTACTTGCATTTTCAAGGATCAAGGTTTACAGTTTACTTAAAACCTAAATATGAAAAAAATGTTCTACTTGATATAAAGGTTAGACTCTGCCAACTTTCAATCCATGCCAAAGGGAGATGAAGTAAACCCTACATAATGCAGCAAGGTGATTAAAACTACTATGACAAGCTTTTGGAAGAAGTCACTTAACAGAACCCACTGATGATTTTTTTTCTAGACAGCATACAATCCTGTAAAAACAGCTTGGAAAGGAACATGTTCTAGTAATATTTACACATTAAAGTAAGTATGTTGTCTTTGGCAACCCCAACTATTTGGTAGCATGATTTATTTAAGATATTTTGTATTATAATATTATCATATACAGTAAAGTCAGTGATTATCATGCAAAATTGTTACTACTGGGTCTAGTTCTATATACAAATTAAGTAGATTGTCACAGCTTTGTAGAGGGAGCCCCAGAAATTCTGGTCATAGATTTTTTTAGAAAATAGTCTGAATGGCAGAATCAGTGGTTCAGCAAGGTGACATCAGAAATGCATTAGGTCCCATGTAAAACTACAGTGGCAGAAATGTGAAACCATAACTCGCTGGCACTGGGAAGAGGGTCAGTCAGCTATACAGAGCTAATTTAGAAGGAAATTAGGTATTTAAGGAGTGAGCTAACTACTGGAAGGAGAGGAAGCACCCCTCAGTCAACCCGGAAAATAAAACTCAAAAACTAAATCATCAGCTTCCAGGCAGTCAAGAGGTTATCTGCCTAGGGCATGTAGCACAGTGAAAGAGCACTGAAGCTGGAATAAGAAGACCCAAAGCAATAACCAAGAGTCTTCCTCTTCTCAATATAGAGAAATGAGACAATCTCTAAGGTCAATAGCATCCTATGATTTTAGTTCCTATAGAAGTAGGCAAATAAACAGTCAGTTAACCAAATGAACATAGTTGGATTTGGTCATAATGTTAGGTACAAGCATGGCACTTCATTTATTTATGGCACTATTTCAGTCCCTAGTCTGCCTATAAAAAGCTTTTCATTAGAGTAATTAATCAACAGTCATTTGCTGAGCATCTACTAGGTCAGGCATGAAAATATATAAGGGAGCCAGTCCCTTCCCACAAGCTTTACAAAAATCCTGGACTACCAGATTCCTCGGCATTTTATACCTTGCAAATATTAAGTAGTTTGAACTAAACTGACTGATATTAGGAATTTTAGCTCCCAAAGCTACACTCAAATAAACAAAAGTGAAATACAGCCTGATGTATTTGGAAGAAGAGTCATTTTGGAGTCAGGTCCCCTCAGCTCAAACCAGGACTCTGCTACTTTTAGATGTATAATTTAGATCACTGAAAAGTCCCTTGATCTGTTTCCCCATCTGCAGGGCATACAGACTTAAACTAGAAAACGTCTTGGATCCTTTCCCAGCTCTAAATCGAAAGATTCAATTAGTTTAACTTATAATTTTCATGGTTTATTTGGTTGCAATTTTGGGAAAGATTTAATTAAGCCCTGCCTGCTAACTTAAGAAAACGCTTAACTTGAAACAAAGTAAAACCCAACGACCTAACAGTTATACATTAAATATTAAAGTTGGAAGGGACCTGGGTTTGCGTTTAAGCAGAATTTCTGGCTTCAAAGCTCAGCTCCGACACTTACTAGATGTGTGAACCTGGGCAATTTCTGAGCCACAGCTTGGAGATGAGCTTACCTGACTTTCCTGCTGTATGACCCTGCGCAAGTAATTTCAACTCTCCGGGAATGCAAAGGCTCAGTTGTCAAGTGGGGAGAATATCGTCCATACTTACTCCCCCAGCAGCGGAAGACTTTGTAAACATCCTTAAGGGGCTCCAGAAATTGGAGCCAAACCCCTGCATTTCGAAGCTGGGAAAGCGAGGCTTGGAACAACGTTATAAAAACAGCCAGGGGGCCCCAGGAGCCGCCTCGATTTCCGTGGCCGAGGAGCAGGGAACAAAGAGGGGGTCGAGCAGCGCCTCTTCTTCAGGAGGCGCTAGGAAGAGGGAAGGGAGGAAGGAAGGGGGTGTGTGCACGGCAGGTCCGAACCCCGCAGGTCCACCCACCCCTCCTTCCCCGCTCGCTCACCCGGCTCACGGTTGATCTCGATATCGAAATGGCACTGCGGCCGGTCCTGCGCCCCCATCGCGACAGAAGCGGCGACAGCGACAGCTGGCCCCTGGGACAAGGGAGAGGAGGAGGCTGGTAAGGAGGCGGCCGGGCCCAGGCACCGGCAGGAGAAGGGGAGGGCGGGGAGGAGGGCGGGGCTCCCGGGAACGCGCGCGTGAGGCCGGAGGGGGGGGGGGGTGTCTCCGAGCTCCGCCGATCGCGACAGGCCAAGCCGAGGCCCCGACCGGCGCCTAGCGCCCGCCTGCCCGCAGGGAGTGGGACGGGGACCGAGACAAAGGTCCTCACCTGGCGGCTCTTCAAGTGGCCGAAAAGAAAGAGCGGCCACCGCGACCGCAGCCAGACACCATGAACCTACCAGTGCTTTCCCCCTCCTCCCACTCAGGCCCTGCCTCCCTCCTCAGCAGCCCCCTCCCCTTCGACGCCTTCCGTCCTCCTTCACTCCCCTTGCCTTTCGGTGTCGCCAAACAACGCGAGATCACTGCCAAAGGCCGCGAGAGCCCCGTCGGCGAGGAAGGGGGAATAACGGAAGAACGAGAAGAGTGAAGGGGGAGGGGAGAAGGCCAGTTCTGGAGTTGGCCCTAAAGATCTTGCGCCCTATGAGGGAGGGGGAAAGAGGAAGGTCGGTGGTGGAAGCAGGGCATTCTGCGCACGCGTCCGTCCTCGCTTCCCTTTCGCCCCTCCCACCTCTGGCCCTCGGAGCCCACCCACTTTCTTCGGCTGCTTTTCTCGGTATACCGAGACTGGGGCGGAGTCTGCGCAGTAGAGCACTTCCTCTTGGGGCTGTAGGGTTGGTAGAAATTGATCAGAAAAGAGAGACCCTGGAAGGGAGTAGAGGAGGGAGGTAAGGTTCGTAGTCTGATAAGATATCGTCCTCTCGCCTCCGCCACGTAGTAGTAACTGCTTGGTAAATGCTTTCTTATTCATTTTATCTGATCCCTTCTCCCCCATCCCCCCAAATCTCCCCCTGTTAGTACTTCTCTTTCTCCAGGTCGTCAGAAAGTTTTGGTTTTTAATCTGTTCACTACTCTTAATGGGTTTAAGAATTCTGTTGGTCAATTCGGAACTTAAAGTGTAACCCCCTCCCCAAAACGTTTTTTAAAATTCTGTTGGCCTCAGTATTTTACAGGGATTGTGTCTAAATCTCCCAATACACCATAGGTACTGACAACCTTCAAGAAGTTTGGTTAAAGGAGACAAATAGTAATATACATTTACAGCATTTATTATTCCCATAAAGCTGGCGACTTGTACAAGGAGCCAGGAGCTGAGTCCTGACTGATGAACAGATGAATCATAAGACTTTGTATACATTTTAGAACCATCCCTCCTCAGGGTGACTGTGTCACACAATTTTATGATCTCCATTTGTTACCATCTACTTGTGAGAAAGAAGTTCCTTGGTTGTAAATGCAAATTGACAACAAAGGGAGCAAGGTCTATTTACATTTTATGTCTCGGGATGTCTGTTTTTCTCACAAGATAATGGGGAATCCCATCTCCAGCCTTATCTTGTCTCTGAAGTTGCTGACACAGAAGGCAAGGAAAACCAGTCTGTTTGATTAATTCAGACTTTGGCCAAAATATGATATTTAATGATTATTAGAACCTAATGTTGAATTCCTAAAAAGGTGCTGGACTACTAGATGCTCTCCAAAGTCAATCAATTCTTGTTATACCATGTAAACAAGGACCTTAACGCTTCTCAAATTGCCTAGCAGACCTTGTGGGGGATCTAAAACGAAGTAAAATCTACCTCAGACTGGTAATACTAGCTGTATGACCTTGGGCAAGTCACTTAACCCCAATTGCCCTGCCTTCCCCCCTCCAAAAAGCAAAATTAAAATAAAATAAAATGCAGTAAAATCCACAGTCTTGGAAATTTCAGCCCACAGGGCTTGATGTTGATCCATAGGTGACGGCCTGAAATATCCCAGGCGGAACAACCAATCAATCAGTAAACATTAAGTACTTACTGTGTGTCAGGCACTTTGCTAAGCACTGGGGATACAAAAAGAGGCAAAATACAGCCCCTTGCCCTCGAGGAGCTCACAGTCTAAAGAGGGAAATGATGCAAACTTATAGAAAGCAATCTATATACAGAATAAATAGGAAATAATTCAAAGGGAAGGCATGGTTGGGGAAGGCTTCCTATAGGAAGTGGATTTTAGTTGGGACTTAAAGGAAGCCTGGGAGGTCTTTCCTGCCATGGGGAACAAGCAGAGAGAATCCCTGGGGGTGAATGTCTTGTTTGTGCAATCACCTGCAGGCCAGAGTCACTGGATCAGAGAGTAGTGTTGGGATGTAAGGTGTAGTAAGAAGATTGTAAAGGTAGGAAGGGGCTAGGTTATGAAAGGCTTTGAATGCCAAACAGAGTTTTGTATCTGCTCCTGGAGGGAATAGAGAGTCAGTGGAGCTTATCTCATAGGACAGTTACATGATCCCACCTATGTTTTAGGAAACTTACTTAAGTTTTTAGGAAACTCACTTAATGGAGGATGGATTAGAGTGGGTAGAAATTCTCCAAGTCTGCCAGACCCACCACAGAGCTATGTCAGTAATCCAGAAGGGAGGTGATAAGGGCCTGCACCAGAATGGTGGCTGCTGTCAGAGGTGAAGGAGATCTGTAGGAAAGATGTTGCAGAGATGAAATTGGAAGGCCTTGGCAACAGCTTGAATGTAAAGAGTGAGGGAGTGAGATATCCTGGATGATTCCTAGGTTGTGAGCCTAAGGGTGTAGGAGAATGGTGTTACCCTCTACCATAAGAGGGAAGGTAGGAGTGAGGTGAGGGATTGGGGAAAAGATGATGAGTTCAGTTTGGGGTGTGTTGAGTTGAAGATGTCGATTAAAGTTCCATAACAATTTAATTTTCTTATGACAAGACAAGGGTCCACTCAAGAAGGAGCATGTGCACCACATTTGGTGGTGTCCATCAAACTGATACTCATCCCTTCCATAGAGTTTTGTCTCATGTAAGCATTCTACTCTTTGTTAAAGTGCTGTATAAATTATTTTTAGTATTACCTTCTGTTGCCTTGGCTACATGAATTCCACTTCTAGAGTTTACCAGCTAAATTAGAGAAATATACAGTATAAGAGATGGTAGAAGATTAAATGAAGAGTATCCTAAAGAAGCCTACATACACTTTCCATATTACTTACACAATACTAAGATTTATAGCTGTAAAAGACCTTAGAGATATAGCCAGCTTATTTCACAGATTATCATATTAAACCTAGAAATTACCTTCAAGATCTTCTAGCCTAGGCCCTTCACAGACCATAAAATTTATCACCAGAACTGACTTTAGAGATTATTCAGGGGTGGAGAGCCTTTGGCTTCAAGGCCATATGTGGCATTTTGACTGATTCCAGGTTTTATAGAACAAGTTCTTTTATTAAGGGTATTTGTTCTGTGAAGTTTGGATTCAGTTAAAGGGCCACACTTGAGGACCAAAGGGTCACATGTGGCCTTGAGGCTGAAGGTTCTCCATTCCTGGATTATCTAGTCCGATACTTTTATTTTATAAAAGACTGAGGCCCACAAAGGGAGAGTGGCCACTCAAGGCCATATGTGAACTAATTATCTGAATTCAGGCTCTGACTCAAATCAAAAGCTCCACTGTATTGTGCCTGCCTTTTTGTACTATAGTTCTCCAAAAGTGGAAGACAACGATTCTTTTTGTCTCAGTATCTAATAAATGTAATTTTAAAAGAAAAATAAAGAAAACAAGCATCTAGGAATTTACAGACTTTATACCTAGACTTGCAAACTGAAATATATACATAGTGAAGAAAGTGTCTGTAAAAAAAGCTTGCTAATATGTGTACCCCAAAAACTGTGCAACACAAATCCTTACCCAAATAATACTCAGAGGGTTCTCAAGGTAGGAAGCAGAAAAGAATGGTTTATTACGATCTCAAGAAAGGGCCACCCTCCTGACAAATGGTCAGAGAAGAGAAGCAATTTACAAAAAGAAATGGTGAATGATGGGGTGCAGGCTCTGGGAACCCCCTTGAGCTCTCCTTGAATCTTTGAGGTACAGGCTCTGGAAAACCCCTTGAAGTCT
>JAQQSV010007466.1:0-14016 GCA_028646515.1 Pseudochirops corinnae
CCTACAATATTATTGTTACTTTAAAGTCAGTGTATGTCACTTTACATCAGCTTCTGTAAGTCTTCTCAGGTTTGTTTGATTGTTGTTTTTTTCTGAGATTATTTTGTGTGTCTTTTCCTTAACACAATATTTCCTCAGAATCACATACCACATTTTTTTCAGAATCTCCTCAATTTCCAAATCTTTGAATCAGAAAAGAGCAGTTATATTTTTGTATATATAAAAATCCTTTTCCTTTTTGTTATTTATCTCTTTTTGTATACAGACACAGTAGTGGTATTGCTGGGTCAAAGGGTTCACATGGTGTTATAGCCCTTTGTGCATAGCTCCAAATTGCTCCACAGAATATTTGAATCAGGTCACAACTCCATCAACAGGGCATTAATTCTCATTTTTTTCCATGTACCTTGCAACTTTTGTCATTTTCCTTTTCTGTCTGATTTGCCAACCAATAGATATGAGGTAGTATGTCAGACCAATTATATTTTTTAAGAAGTTCTCTCCTTTGTTAAATTTTTGTACTGCCTTTTCTATATGGCCAATTTTACTTTTTAAGCAATTGTTTTCTTTTTCCAAATTGTTGGGTTTTTTTTCATAATTCTCTTTTATCACTCTTATTTTTCCCTAATTTATCTTGTACCTCTCTGATTTGATTTTTAATCTCCTTTTTGAGTTCTTCTATGATTTCTTTCTGTGCTTGAGACCACTTCCCATTTTTCTTTGTAGTTTTTACCTTAGGTATTTTGGTATTGTTGTCTACTTCTGGGTTTGTGTCTTGATCTTACCTGTCACCATGATAACTTTTTATGGTCAGAGTATTTTTGTTGTTATTGTTTTTTACTCATCTTTTTTTTTGAGGGGATTTTTTTCCTTTCTTTTAAATTTGAGCTCTGCTCCTGGCATATAAGGGACATGGTATCAGGATTCTTGTGCTAATGAATGCACTCCCTGACTATTTACCTGGTTTTCTGCTGATATTGCCCTAAGACTCATGGGGGAACATCATCTGTGGTCTCACACTAAGGGGATGTAATGGAGTCTGGCTGGAACTGTAGGAGGCATTAGGGGTCTGACAGCTTACCTGGTACTGAGCTGGGATTCTAGTGCTGGTGCTTGGTGTGTGCTGAAAAGTGTGGGGTATTTCTGCATTTCCTTGGGCTAAGTTGAACCATTTGCTGGTCCTGTTTGCCATGGACTTGGCTGAAGTACAAGGAGGTCTGACTGCTTTATGTTTCCTGTTTGCCAAGGCCTAAGCTTGGAGATGGAACAATCTGGTTCTATTCACCAGGAATAGTCAATCAGTTGGGGAATGATTGAATACTGTGTGGTATATGAATATAATGGAGTACTATTTCTATTCACTTGGCTATGCTGAAGCACTTGGGGGAGGTGGGGGTTGGCATTTGCCTGTTCTATCACATTATATAGCTAAAGATCTACTGCTGATTTGCTGATTTGTGGCTTGAAGCAGACTTTCTGGGACACTCCCTGTCCTGAACTATTCATCCCTATTACCTGAGTGAGACAGACCTTTCTTGCTGATCTCTCAAATTTCTTGGACACTAAGATGGTTTTACCCTGTCTTTTTGTTGGTTCTGCTGTTCTAGGATTTGCTTTGGGGTGCTATTTCATGGTTGTTTGGAGGTGAATATGGGAGTTACAGAAATTTACTCCTTACTCTGACATCTTGGCTCCCAGAAACATGTTCTCTTTCAGTGTAATAAATACCTGCTCTGAGATAAAGAGCCTAGCACTATATGGAGTCCTACTTCCACAAATATTGCCATACAAGGACTCTGATAAAGAATGCAGTGTTAGCAGATGAGCACACCCTGATGCTCAGGGTCTCCTTGCTCAAAGACATTAGAGAAAGTGAAGCTAGCAGCATGACTAGAACTTGAGGGTTCATGAACTGGTCACTGACACCTAACTACTGTACATGCCTAATAGCTGTCATGCATATTAACTTGCCCATGCACAGATTATACCTCCATTTTATGAACATGGGACCCATGTTGACCCATGTTTGGGAGGATGGTACAGGTGAAGAAGCAATATGTAATGGGTAGGTTAGAAAGATTGTAACCCAGAAGAGCTGGGACCAATTCCAACTCTGAAAGGAGGGACCAGGAAGGATTAACCCCATAAAACGTTCAGTTTGGCTTCTGTACTGTATATATGCATCCCTGTGGATATGATGCATTGCTTCTTGCAAGGATTATAAATACTTACTTCACTCACTTCAGCTCGTTTCATTTCTTAAGGGAGCAACTGAACTCCATTTCTCATACCACTAACATAACAAATGCCCTAGGATTAGCAAAAGAGAAACTCTTTCTTAATAGGTATAATGAAAGGTAGATGAACAAAAAGGTACATTTTTGTATTGTTGTTTCCCTGGGTTTGCTTTAAAACTTAAAAATTTTGCTGTTCTATGGTCACAAAATTGTATTCTTTGGTGAATTTCTCAGATTAATGTCCCACTGATTAAACAGGTTTCATGGTTCTGACTGAATTTCAATTTTAAATGATTGGAATGTTCTAATGTGCCACATACCCAGTGTCATTAAACAGAGATTCTTAACTTATTTGTTTGTCATGGATCTTCAT
Source organism: Pseudochirops corinnae (assembly GCA_028646515.1). Classification (NCBI taxonomy): domain Eukaryota; kingdom Metazoa; phylum Chordata; class Mammalia; order Diprotodontia; family Pseudocheiridae; genus Pseudochirops; species Pseudochirops corinnae. The sequence goes on from JAQQSV010007466.1 coordinate 2,611, forward strand.
ACATACTGAAATATGTCTGAAATAGGGAGGAACATATTAAATTGTGTTCAGTATAATTTTATTATTATAGATTTCAATTCATTCCAATTATTTTTTAAATCAGTAATACATTTAGAGTAAAGATAATTCTCATGCAGCAAAGAAAAAAATAATTTAAGTATCTAAATCACTGGATATAGTCTCGAAATAGTACTTTTGTAGAGTGACCAATCATTCTGGGATCCACTCAGAAGGTAATGGGAAAGTAAAAGGGGTATCAATTTTGTTTTTTTGTATTATTACCTTAATCATGTCAATGTTTCCAAAACTCATCAGATTTGGAGATGACTTAGAAATTTAATAGTAAAATTGTAATAATTGTAAGTGAAATTAAGCAATAAGAAAAAAAAATGGTGGTTTAACATTTCCACAAAGCACATATAGAATACTGATTTAGACTAATTTTTTTTGTTTTTGAATAGCCCTTCTTAAAGATTGAAATGCCTATTTTCCTTTTTCCTACATAATGGTATCAAGTCAGAATTAAGACTTTCACTTGTTTTCTGCTGCATGCCTTTGATATTTGGTATTTCTCTGATTCTTTTTCATCAGACTTCATCAATCAATCTCATTCTCAGTCCATTCCAGATCAGTTATCAGGAACTTGTGGCTCAATATCAAGAGCAAAGTATAGACAAAAGGTGGTGCCAGGACTTAAACCAACATCTTTGTGAACAGATTGTCTGACAGACTGGAGCAATAATCTTCTAAGCCACCATGCTGACTTGCAGATTGCAGTGTGTTTTAAGTGACTTCAATTATTATAGTTATTTGGCAGAAGTCTTGAAATGGACTTTAGTTTCTCGTTTGTTTTTAACCAAGATGCAGGAAAGGAGCTTAAATGAATCTCTCAGATGTGACCCTGAGGAACAGAAGATATTTTAATGATGAAGTGTTTCTTGATTTAAAATAGATACACTCTGGAAGAGCTACAGTTGTGTGTTTTTCCTTAAGTAGGTAGGTAGAGAAGTGTTATAGTTATGTTGTAGATTTACAGGGCACTCTACATGAGGGGCAATTATTTTAGTATGTTTCATGCTAATAGAACACAATATTTCATTTTTATAGTTGTTCATTCATGTAAAACTCATAAAAAAACAGACTGAAAATTGCCTCAGAAACTATCTACTCTAATTCCTTCATTTCATGGGTGAAAAAACTGGTTAAAGCAAAGTACATGACTTGTCTCAGGTCAAATTGGGAGTAAGAGTTGTAGATGAGTTATGAATCTATCTTCTCCAACTCTAGTACAAATACAATTTTAACACGAATTTAACTCACAAAAACACTGCAGGTTAAGTAGTACAAGACATATCTCCATATAATTTTGTGAAAAAATATGGAAAATTTAGGGGAAAAGATCTAGAAACTGATAACTTGAAAGTTTGGAGTTTGTTCATGAACACACAGTAAATCTCTTAGTTGAGATCCAGTACAAGACTCCCGATTACAGTTCTAGTGCTGTAACTGATAAATCATAATATTAAAAAATAACTAACATTTATCAAGATTTTAAGTTTGCAAGAACACTTTATATTTATTTTGTCATTTTGTGCCCACCAAAAACTCTGTGAGGTCACAGTTGTTATCTCAAGAGGACGTGTCTGAGACTGAGATGGAGTAAGTGATTTGTCCATAGTCACACAGTTATTTAGTTTCTGAGGAAAAAAAAAAGTGAGGTCAGATATTCATCTATATCCATTACACTATATAGCTAATTTTAACTTAAAAAAGCAAAAAGCAGTGATGTTAGTTTAATCTCTTGTTACAGAACAAGTAAACATGAGTCAGAGTAGTAATAGGGCAACTGCAGGTTCCTCCCTTCCCCAGAAGCTGTTTCTCAGTGAATAGAGTGCCAGTCCCAGAGGCAAGAAGACTTATCTTCCTGAGCTCAAATCTGGCCTCAAACACTATTAACTGTGTAACCCTGGGCAGTCACTTAATCTTGTTTGCCTCAGTTTCCTCACTTGCAAAATGAGTTAGAAATGGCAAGCTGCTCCAGTATCCCAACCAAGAAAACCCCAAATGGGGTCACGAAAAGTTAGACACAAGTGAAAAATGACTGAACAACAACAGACAATATTCAGTTAATTCAATAACATCCTCCTGGCTACAGTAAAACTGATTGCTATAAATCAGAGTAGCAACCCAGAGCTAGGGAGTATTTGAGGCAAGGTTACATGATTTTAATGAGGATTTGTTAGACCAAATTGAAGATGGCTCCAACAGAATTGTCCAAAACATTAAGTAGAGTTCTAAAGGAGCTGTTGCTTTCAAAAGTTGCCTCATGTAATGAAGTACCCATATCATTCAATAAGTTCCCTCCTAGTCTTAGAGTCTCTATTCCTTTAAAAAAAAAAATCACTCTGAATATTTAATTTTTAAATTAATGCTTTAAACACTGGAAGATTACATCCAAGTAGCTTTACTTTGAAAGGTTTTTATTTCATTTTATTTAATGTGAAATCAAAATTCATTTGAAAAAGGAAGAAGAAAAAAAAAACAAAATCAAGAAAGACAAGCAGCTGTACCACCAACAATAATAGCAGAGTGAAACTTGGTAGGCTACGGCAGACAACTTTGTATATTGTGCATATGGAAAATGTATATTGCCTAACTAGAAACTTGATAAATCAAGACCAGAAAATTTTAGTTCAAGTATATGTTAGTAATATTTAACTACTGATTCTTTGGAAAAAAAAAAAATGTGTGCGTGTATTTAGTTTGATCTCCATTACTAGCTTTTTCTCTTCAATCTAATGATTTAGTAACATTTGTATGTTTACTTCTTCATTATTCAATATTAACACATCAATTCTTCACAGAACATTCAGACAATTTTCTTACAGTATATCTTGTTCTTGTAAGATGATTCAGTAGAACACACTCTGTGAAATAAATGGCAAAGAAGATTCAGCATAACTATTTTTCCTTGAAATTAATCCCAACTTAATCATTAAGATGAAGCTTTCTTTAAAATTAGAGCTATAGGACAAAATTGAAAGTTGACTGGTTTAAAAACTGAAGAGGAAGGAATGTACAGGATAAGCAGGGAAACATAAAAAATATCCCAATCATTTGGTTGATCCTTTCAAATACATTCCCTTTTTAAGAAATGGATGATAAACTGATTTTATTTTTCTCTTCTCTCTTAGCATTACTAATATATATCAAACTGCCATAATACTATAGTTTGGGTTCAGCATTTTTAAGATAATTTTATGTCTCTGTAGTAGCAAGCTCTGTAGCATACCCAGGATGGCTGCTAGCACAGGTTCTTTGATCTGCTTTTCTAAAGGAAAGCAGTTCAAAAAAGGTTAACAATCTTACTTTAATCAAGCATAGATATCATTCACTTAGTTCAAGGGAAAAAAGTCAACTTGAGAAAATAAAAACATAAATTAGAAGCAGACAAAAAATACAGAGAAAAGAACACAATTAAACAGACCAACAAACAGGGCTTCTAGCTGTCTGACCATTACATACATACATAGTTAGTTACCAAATAGAGAAGCACTATTGGGTTTTCAAAGCTGGGGGTCTCAACTGCTGCCCAAAGACTCATTTGGCCAAATCTCATAACTCTTCACATAAGTGAGCCCCAAAGTAAAACTTCACCTAGGCTCGGAGAACTTCACAACCTTTATGAGCCACTGCCTAATTACAAAGAAACAAAAGGTATGTGCCTTCCTGAAAAACAAGCCTTCCTTAAGCAAGCTCATCTTGTTGGGCTCTATGTGAGGCCCATTAAAGGACAGGGGAGATCTTCAAATTCCCTCACCATTACAGTGTCACTGATGAGGCATTTATTCTAATGATATAGAAAAGACCATAATAAGTGATGCTATTCTATTTCTGATAGTGTCATGGGAAATAACTTGTAGAAAGCATTTTTCTTTTCCATGATGTTAACCAAAAACTACGTTACATATATTAAATGCCCTTAAGCTTTCTTTTCTAGCTCTTTAACTGATTTATAATCTTAGTGATATATTTCAGCTAAAACCATTTCTTGAGGTAGCACATTCTATCGATAAGACTAAAACCTGTTGGGAAAAACAATTGTTCTAGAACTATGTCTTTGAAACTTCAGGCAAATGAGGTCAAAACATTGTCCTGTACCCAATAAAAAAAAACCAACTGAGGTGGAAAATTAGGAGAAAAATGTAGAAAGAGGCTTTGCTCTAAAAAAATACAACAATAAAGGAATCATCCTCATCGTGATCCCACTTCAATAACTATCTAGCTGAATATACTACAAGTCTTATCTAACAACTTTGTACATGCACATTATGCTTTTTCATTTTTATTGTTCATTCATTTCAATTGTGTCTGACTCTTTGTGAACCCATTTGAGATTTTCTTGGCAAAAATACTATAGTGGTTTTTTATTTACTTCTCCAGCTCATTTTAGAGATGAGGAACCAAGGCAGTAGAGTGACATGACTTGCCCAGGTTCATGTATCTGTGTCTGCAGTGAGATTTGAACTCATAAAGTTAAGTTTCTGACTGAAGACCCAGCAGTCTATCCATTGTGGCACCTAACTGCCCCAGCTTTTTACTATATTTTACAGTTTTATCATTACCTTTTTCATAAGTATTTAAAATTATTCTCCAAGGATTTTTCACATAATTTAATCATTTTGTATTGTCAAACTTTATTATTATAATATCTAGGACATATATTATAATAAGACTTTAAGGTCTATGTCTGTCTAACTCCTGTGTTTGAGAGGGAAAGTGAAGCATTGATACAACTCCATGATTTCCAAAATTCACAAGATAAATTAATGATATACTTTGACCAAGTTATTCATTAGGTGTCTCTATCTGAATTATAATTCCAGGAAGGAGTAGATGAGTACAATTAAGTGGAATGGAATAACAGAAGTATGTACATTTATATAAGAAGAAAAAAATAAAACAGGAAGAATGATTTTTTAGCATTTACATTTTAAATGCATCACAGAATGAAACAATTTGGAAACATGAAGGACATAGCAGTCAATCAAGATAAAAGTTATTGAATTCATACAAAAATGTTTGCACTTTTAAGACCACCAACTACCACTCATCTTCAGACCTATACAAGAATGAAACAGCTTGATAAAACTGTTAAAGAGAGGATAAATTAATAATGTTTTGTACTGTATTTTTAGAAAAAATGATCTTCATCATTATAGCATTACATCGTATTTTTATAGAATTTTTAACATGAAAATGATTTAGAATTATGTCCTGATTAAACCAGGAAAATATAGCTAAGAGATAGCTTATATCTACATTATTCTGTATGGAAAACCAAAAGAAAAAGGAAAGGAAAGCTTCTGGATTTGTGAAAGGCATTATTAAAGCAATGATTATAGTTGTTGGTAAATGCAGAATGTGATCTAGACTTCTATTTTAAAATTAGCCCCCTCTAAGAGGCTTTTCTTGGTTTTTCTTATTAGTAATGACCTTCCTCCACCCCACAATCTCAGTGTTTTGCTTTATATTTAATGCACTTAACATGTATTATTGCGAGTTGAAGTTATCTATGTATATTTCATTAACCTACCAGACTAACTTCCATGAATTAAAGGGATGCCCATTGCAACCAAACATAACATTGTACTCCACAATTACCAGATGCTAAATAACTGCTAGTTAAGTTTCATTATTTAGTTGTTTCTTGGAGGCTCCTATGCTAATTTTGCTATGAATGGTAATTTGTTTTATTTCAATGTGGTGAGATTTCTTTTTTGAAGATATTGTTTTGTTCCTAATTTAAAGTTTATATTGACTTTGAGTGATGTTACTCTTTGATTTTATGGATTAATTTTTGCCAAAAGGGTCTGTCTCAGTAAAGGTTTATCAAAGTTTCAGGTGAATATTTAGTCTTGTGTGTTTGAATTTGTTAACCTCTCCATTGTTTTCATCCTTTTCACATCTATTTTCATCATTATCACCTTTACCACCACTCACCATCATCCATTGCCCAGATCCACATGACTAAATTCTCTGCTTTTCTTTTCCCTTTTTGTAATCCATCTTACACATTTATTGAGTGGTGCTCTGTACAGGGCCTCTTACTAGATGTAAGAGCTAAAAGAAAGTATATGATGCAGTCTGTAAGGTCAAGGTGGTATATAATCAACTGGAGTAGTCAGTCAGTATTTACGCATAAAAATGGGTTTAGAAAAACCAGGAAAGCTCATATGAACTTATGAAAGTGATTATTTATAGTGATTAAGCATTTGAGACAATTATGCTCATAAAGACAATGCTTTAAGACAGTTCTATGATGCAGATTACTTTTTTCCACTACTTTTTCTTTCTTGTTTTTTCTGTGTGTATGTGTGATTTTATGACATGGCAAATCTGGAAATACATTTTGCATCACTTCATAAGTATAATTGGTATCATATTGCTTAGCTTCACAAGGGGGTGGTGAAGTTCCTGGAGGGAAGGAAAGAATTTGCAATTTAAAATTTAAAAGAAAATGTTAATTATTAAAGATGTAACTTAGAAATATTTTTCCTTAATGGTTTAATTTTAATTTTGTGTACATTTATTTTTAAAATACATGTAAATATAATTTTCAAAATTCATTTTTTCTAAAATTTTGAGTTTCAAATTTTTTCCATCCCTCTCTTCACTTCCCCAAGATAGTTTGCAATCTTGGATAGGCCATACATGTGAAATCATATGAAACATATTTCTACATTAGTCATGCTCTGAAAGTAGAATCAGAACAAAAGGGAAAAAATACAAGAAAGAAAAGAAAACAACAAAAAAAGTAAAAATAGTATTTTTTATCTGCATTCTGACTCCATAATTTTTTCTCTGGATGTAGTTAATGTTTTCCATTGAATCTTTTGAAATTGTCTGGGATGAATCTATTTCTGCAAAGAGTTAAGTCTATCATAGCTAATCATCTCATAATGTTACCATTATTGTGTACAGTGTTCTCATGGTTCTGCTCATATCACTTAGCATAAGTTCATGTAAGTTTTTCCAGGTTTCCCTGAAATCTGCCTGCTCATCATTTCTTACAGCACAATATTATTCCTTTATATCCATATACCACAACTTGTTTAGCCATTCCCCAGTTGGTGGGTATCCCCTCAATTTCCATTCTTTGTCACCACAAAAAGAGCTGCTATAATTTTGCAGATGTATGTCCTTTATTATGATGTCTTTGGGATATAGACCTAGTAGTGATATTGCTGGATTAAATGGTATGCATGGTTTGGTTGGCTTTGGACATAATTCAAAACTATTCTACAAAATTATTGGATCAGTTAACAACTCCATCAACAATGCTTTAGTGTTCCCATTTTCCCATATCTTCTTCAAAATTTATCATTTTCCTTTTTCTGTCATAGTAGTCAATCACATTATTCTCATATTTGTGATGGTACTTTTGAGTAGTTTTAATTTGTATTTCTCTACCATTTATCACATAATTATAGATAGCTTTAATGTCTTCATCTGTGTAATGGTAAATAATTTAAATTTGAAGATTCATTTTTGTTATGTCAAGTAAGCAGGTACTTAGCCCTTAGTAACTAATCAAACCTCTGTGAAAGAAACAGAAGGTGTTAACTCTGTCTGGTGTTGCTGACATAACAAGACAGGGTTGGCTGAAACAGGAAGCCAATATGTGTGTGTGTGTGTGTGTGTGTGTGTGTGTGTGTATAAAAAAGGCCCCTGAGTCCCATTCAGTATTTTCTCCTAAGAAACTCCAGGTGGAAGAAGCAGAATTTTCTCCTGACAAGCTCCTGGTGGAAGAAGCAGAATTTTGTCCTGACAGGATCCTGTGGAAGAATCATGGCGACTGAAGCCAGTTGAGAGAGAGAGAGAGAGAGACAGAGAGACAGAGACAGATACAGAGAGAGAGAGAGAGAGAGAGACAGAGAGAGAGAGAGAGAGAGAGAGACAGAGACAGAGACAGAGACAGAGAGAGACAGAGACAGAGATACAGAGAGAGACAGAGAGCCAGAGAGTTTCTCTCAGCATCATCTAGAAGCTGGGCTGCTACTGCTGGACTGAGAACTGAGTTGGAGTTTTCTTGAGACCAAAATCTGGTGAAGTCTGAAGTTGCTGCTGGGAGGGCTGCCTACAAGGCTACAGTTATCTGTCACCTGGAAGGCCAGTGTTGCTTCTGCTGCCTGGAAGGTTGAGATTTCTTCTGGGTCCTAGGGTCAGCCTAACTGCTGAAGGACTGAAGAAGCATGATGAGGATACTAAAACTTTGTTTGTTTTTGGCTTGGTTGATCCTTGGGAACCTGGGAACAGAAGTTGTGAAGGTTTTAAGATGTGTTAGATGTAAACTTCAGTGTGTAGCAGAAACTGCCCAGAGGACTGGACAAGAGCCTGGCAGCTGTCTGCCTCTGAATCCACATGACTGTTTGATGGATTCAGCTAGGAGCTGGGACCATGAAAGAGGATCCAGGGAATCTGAGAGACCACCCTGAGTCAAGATGAAGAAAAGGCCTCTCCTTGGATATTGAATGCTGCCATGAAATTGAAAATTGAAGTTTACTAGAGACCTAGGGGTGGAGGATTTGTATATTTTCTAATGATTGTACTTAGTTGATTAGTGATACTTAGCAATTGTGAATCTGAATAAGTGACCAATTGAATTAAGTGGTGGAGGGCTTGTGTGTTTTCTAATGATTGTATTTAGTGATTAGCAATACTTAATAACTGACTGCTAAATAAGTGACTGATTAAGTTAATCTAGTTGCCCCAAGAGTGGAAGACTGACTTGTATTCTGAGATGACTGAATGATCAAGTAAGGTGGCAAACCTCTTTAGGGATACCAGATGATTGTTCTTTTGTTCTTTGTTCTAAATACTGTGACCACTTTGGTGAAAAATGTGGCCATTTTTATGATAAGCTGTTGTGAACACTATATTGTGATTTCCTGTGATAAAATGTAATGTTGCGAATACTGTATCTTGATTTGTTGTAAATGTTTTTCTTTGATTTGTTCTTGAATGAAGGGAGTGTTCACTATACTGTATAATCAGAACCTTAAAAGCTATTCAAAGTAGCATTCTTTTGGGAAGCTTCTTGTCCATGGCATTGCAATCTGACAACTGCCTGTTCATATCCTTTGACCATTTATCAATTGAGGAATGACTTAGTTTCTTATAAATGTGATTCAGTTCTCTATACATTTTAGAAATGAAGTCTTTCTCAGAAACACTGAATAATTAAAAAAAAATGTTTCCCAACTTTCTGCTTTCATTCTAACATTGCTTGCATTTGTTTTCTTTGTGCAAAACCTGTTTTTAAAAACAAATTGATGTAATTACTAATTTCCATTTTGCATTTCATAATGTTCTAATCTCTTGTTTGGTCGCTTTGGAAAAATTTTATGAAATAAATAAAATATAGTTTTAAAAGTATAGAGAAATGATTCTGGGAAGATAGTAGAGTAGGTGATAAAAGTCCAAGATCTCACATTTTCCCCACAAACAAAATAAAATAGAGCCTCAGGGATCTGAAGAAAAATTATAAAACTGAGGTTTGGTCACTGTGAAGAATAAACATCTCCATGCTATTTCCACTGAAACAGCAAGTAGTGAGTTTTGGGTTTAACTGAGTTGGAATGTAGCATACCTAGACACAGGAACTTTTACCTCCTGGATTATGCTGGGAGTCAGGAGAAAGTTGAGGAAACTTTTACTAATAAGGAAAGCCAGACCTAGCAGTTTTGCCAACAGGTGGCCCTGAATGAGAAGAAGCCAGCACATGCTGGATGGGAGCAGAAGAGATGCTGCTGGCTATGGACACTTGAAAGAGGGTGGAGTTCTTGGTTTCAGTTGCAGGATAGAGGGGAAAATTGAAGGAGGATCTGAGACCAGATGCATGAGGCTCATGCCTGTAATATATGTTATTTTTTCTTACATGAATTTAAAAGTTTATTTCACATGTGCATTATAATCATATATAGTCAGTATGAAACTTGAAATTTTTATTCTTTTACCTAATTTATGAGATAATCTACTAAAGTTTTCCTTCCAGATTGACATTTATTCATTATTCACTATTCCTTGGTCTTGTTCTGTAAACCAGTAATGATTATATTTAACTTTAATGTCCAACCCACAGTTCTCTCTCTTGGCAACTGCCCCACAAACAAAAGAAGACAAAATAATTAAAGATAAATAAATAAATTTTGTTGTTTTTAATAGAGCAACCTTGTGAAATGCCTTTATTAAATAGTAAACTGTGCATCCTAGTTCTATTTTCTCCAATATTTATTACCTTAGGGACTCTATTATTATATCAGTTTTCCTATTGAATCTAACAGAGCTTCATAAGAACTTTCTGATTATTGTTAGAACCACTCATGTCATAAGTGATTGTGGAAAGACTAATATGCATGTTGTATCTTGGCAGTTAAGAAATACAACTAGGGGCGGTGCCAAGATGGTGGCGTAAGAGCAGCAACATATCGCAGCTCTCACATAGCCACCCCAAAATACCCATAAAATATGACTCTAAACTAATTCTAGAACTCCAAAACGCACACAAATAAACTTTCCACTAAAGTTAGCTTGGCTACAAGCAACCATATCAGCAGTGTGAACAAAAACCAACCTGGCCTGAAACTGTGGCTGTGTCCCCAAGGGCGGCTGGATGAGAGGAGCCGAGACCCGGCTGGAGCTTCACGTGAGTGCATTGGTGGCAGCTGTGGCAGTATCCAGAATTAGGTCAATGTGGCTTGCGTGGTTCGTGGGAGAAAAGCTGTCTGGCCAAACTGCCTTCAGGGCTTCCACAAGAAGAAAGTGGATGGTCCTGAACCTGCCTCCACATTGCTGCTTCAGAGCTCTCGGACTGCAGACTGCAGGGGGACCAAGCCATCGTTCAGAGGCCAAGTGCTTTCATGTTGAGCGGCCTGGATCTGGATCATGGTCTTGGGCTTTGGTCCTGTTATTCTTTTTCTTTCAGTGAGCCGGAAGTGGGAGAGGGACCCAGCAACTTCCTAAGAGTTCTGGCAGCTGTGAGGACCCCAGCAACTTGCGACAGAGCTTTCCCCTCCAGAACCAGAGCTCCACAGAGATTAAAAAAAAAAAAAACTCTCGGACTGACCAACCATGAATAAGAATAAGCATAAGAAGCAGGGTAAGAACAGCAACCAAACCAAGATTCCTTCTTTGGGGAAAAGAAGAACCAAAGCAGAGAAATGGAGGAGGACAGCACAGCCAGAGCTCCCCCACCAGGGGCTTCCAATAAACATGAAGATTGCTTTAAAGCTAGAGATCAGCTGAAGAAGGATTTTGAAAACCAAATGAGAGAAGTGGAAGAAATATTGGGAAGAGAAAGAAGAATGTTGCAAGAAAATCATGAAAAGAGAGTCAGCAATCTGA
>JAQQSV010007467.1:0-14015 GCA_028646515.1 Pseudochirops corinnae
GTGATAATGGACATCCTTATTTCACCCCTGATCTTATTGGAAATGCTTCTACTTTATCCCCATTACATATAATACTTGCTGATGGCTTTAAATAAATGCTACCTATTATTTTAAGGAAAACTTCATTTATTCCTATACTTTCTAGTGTTTTTAATAGGAATAGATGTTGTATTTTGTCAAAAGCCTTTTCTACATTTGTTGAGATAATCATATGGTTTCTGCTAGTTTTATCATTGATATGATCAATTATACTGATGGTTTTCCTAATATTGAACCATCCTTGCATTCCTGGAATAAATCCTGCCTGATCAAAGTGTATTATTCTTGTGATAAATCTTGCTAATATTTTATTTACAATTTTTGCCTCTATAATTGTGAGGGAAGTTGGTCTATAATTTTCTTTCTCTGTTTTGTCTCTTCCTGATTTAGGTATCAGTACCATATTTGTGTCATAAAAAGAATTTGGCAGGACTCCTTCTTCACCAATTTTCCCAAATAGTTTGTGGAGTATTAGAATCAATTGTTTTTTAAATGTTTGATAGAATTTGCTAGTAAATCCATCTAGCTCAGGAGATTTTTTTTCCTAGGGAGTTCGCTAATGGCTTGTTCAATTTCTTTTTCTGAGATGGGGCTATTTAAGTAATTTACTTCCTCTTCAGTCAATCTGGGCAACTTAAATTTTTGTAAATAATCATCCATTTCACTAAGATTTTCAAATTTATGTGAATACAATTGGGCAAAATAATTCCTAATTATTGTTTTAATTTCCTCTTCATTGGAGGTAGATTCACTCTTTTCATTTTTGATACTTGTAATTTGGTTTTCTTCTCTTTCTTTATCATATTGACTAAGGATCTGTCAATTTTATTGTTTTTTTCATAAAATCAGCCCTTAGTTTTATTTATTAATTCAATAGTTTTCTTCATTTCAATTTTATTAATCTCTCCTTTGGTTTTCATTATTTCTAATTAAGTATTTAATTGAGGATTTTCAATTTGTTCTTTTTCTAGCTTTTTCAATTGCATGCCCATTTCATTGACCTCCATTTTCTCTAATTTATTCATGTATGCATTCAGGGATATAAAATTTCCCCTAAGAATTGCCTTTGCTGCATCCCAAAAGTTTTGGTATGTTGTCTCATTATTGTTATTCTCTTGAATGAAGTTACTGATTATTTCTATAATTTCTTGTTTGACCTACTCATTCTTTAGGATTAAATTATTTAGTTTCCAATCAGTTTTTAGTCTATCTTTCCATGGCCCTTTATCACATATGATTTTTATCGCATTATAATCTCAGAATGATGCATGTAATATTTCTGTTTTTCTATACTGAATTGTGGAGTTTTTATGCCGTAGTACATGGTTGATTTTTGTGTATGTGCCATGTACTGCTGAGAAGAAGGTATATTCCTTTTTGTCTCCATTCATTTTTCTCCAGAGATCTATCATATCTAGCTTCTCTAAAATTCTATTCGCCTCCTTAACTCCTTTGTTGTTTATTTTGAGGTTAGATTTATCAAGTTCAGAGAGGGAGAGATTGAGGTTCCCCCACTAGTATAGTTTTGCTACCTATTTCTTCCTCTTATTCCCTTGACTTCTCCTCTAGAAATCTGGATGCTATACTGCTTGGTGCATATTTGTTAAGTAGTGATATTGCTTCATTCTCAATGGTGCCTTTTAGCAGGATATAGTTTCCTTCCTTATCTCTTTTAATTAGATCTATTTTTGCTTTTGCTTTGTCTGAGATAAGGATTGTTATGCCTGCTATTTTTTTTTTTACTTTAGCTGAAGCATAATATATTCTACTCCATCTTTTTACCTTTACCCTGTCCGTATCACCTTTTTTCAAATGTATTTCTTGTAGACAGCATATTATAGGATTGTGGTTTTTAATCCATTCTGTTATCCACCTCCATTCATCCCATTCACATCTACAGTTATGATCCCTATCTGTGTCTTTCCCTCCATCCTATTCCCTGCCCTGTTTATTTTTTTGTTTCTTCCTTCTCCCTTCCCTTTCTTAAGAGTTTTCCTTTTGACCACTGCCTCCCTCAGTATTCCCTCCCTGTGCCCCCACTCTTTAGCTACCCTTTATATTTCCCTCCCTACTAAACCCCCCCCCCCCTGCCTTTTTCTCCCATCTTACTCCTCCTACTGCCTGTAAGGCACAATGGATTTTATACTTATTGGAGTATGTTATTCTTTCCTTGAACCCAAACCAATGAGAGTTAATTTCATACATTGCTCCTCTCCCTCCCTCCTTCCCCTCTATTATAATGAGTTTTTGTGTCTTTTCATGTTAGAATCCTAAACTTAACTGATTATTTTGATCCCTCTTTGAACCAGCACCAATGAGAATAAAGTTCATATGATGTTCATCTCCCTCCTTCCTTCCTCTCTACTATAATATGTTTTTATGCCTCTTCATGGCATATTTTAACTTTTTCTGCCTCATTGTTTCCTTTTCTCCCATTAAAATCCCTTTATACCCCTTAATAAGGGTTTTTATTTGTCATCAGATTAGTTCATTTATACCCACATCCTCTACCTATGTATATCCCCTTTTCAATGTTGTGTTAATTATGTAAATTTCAATATTGACCAGTATCAGCTTCTCATATAGGGATGTAAATAGTTTGCTCTTATTGAATCCCACATTATGTGCGTGTGTGTTCCTGTGTGTGTGTATATGTATGTGTGTGTGTGTGTGTGTGTGTGTTTTCCTTGTTTACCTTTTTATGTCTTTCTTGAGTCTTGTAATTGGAGATCAGATTTTCCACTGAGCTCTGGCTTTTTCATCAGAAAAATCTGGAAGTCCCTTATTTCAATAAATGACCATCTCCTTGGGTGAAAGATTATACTCAGTTTTGCCAGGTAGTTGATCTTTGGTTGCAGTCCTAGCTCTTTTGCCTTAGGAAATACCAAATTCAAATCCCTCCAATCTTTTAATGTAGAAGCTGCGAGGTCCTGTGTAATTCTGAGTGTAGTTCCATGATATTTGAATTGTTTCTTTTTGGCTGCTTATAGTATTTTCTCCTTGACCTTGAAATTCTGGAATTTGTCTACTATATTTCTTGGAATTTTCAATTTGGGATCTCTTTCAGGAGGAGTCTGGTGAATTCTTTCAATAACTATTTTACCTTCTGATTCTAGGACCTCAGGACAGTTTTCTTTTACAATCTCTTGTTGTCCAGACTGCTTTTTTCATCATGGCTTTCCGGTAGACCAATAATTCTTAGGTTATCTCTCCTGGATCTGTTCTTCAGGTCATTTGTTTTTCCAGTGAGATATTTTAAACTTTCTTCTAATTTTTCAATCTTTGTTTTGTTTGACTGACTCTTAATGCCTCATAGTGCCTGTAGCTTCAATTTGACTGATTCTAATTTTTAGTGAATTATTTTCCTTGGTTAGTTTTTGAAGCTCCTTTTCCATATGTTCAGTTTTCATTTTGGGGGAGGTATTTTCTCCAGTTAGATTTTGAACCTCCTGTCCCAGTTCACCAATTTTACTTTTTAAGGATTTGTTTTCTTCAGTGAGATTTTTTTTCCAATTTGGTCACTGCAGATTTAAATTTATCTTCTACCTCTGTAATTTGGCTTTTAAAATCTTTCTTGAGCTCCTCCAGGAATGCTTTTCCAGCTTCAGATTAGTTCTTATTTCCTTCTGTGGTCTCAGGTGTGAGTATAGAGTCCACATTGTCCTCTGAATTTGGTTGTTCTTGTTCACTATAATAGGATTGTATCCTTTTTTATTTCACAGATTTATTCTTGCCCATTGTGATTGCTTATGTCCTGATTTTTAGAGTGGATTTCTGCTTCTGAGGTACAGAAGGCTCTGACCCAGGCTTCTCAAGATGGGAGCTAGGAGCTTGGCTGTTGACTTTGTGTGCTATAGCCTCTGGATGTCTATTCTGGGGGCAAGGCCAAAACTCTCAGTGTTTCCCCTGAGTTACCTTGAAGCTCACAGAGTAACCTGTGGGGGAGGGGTGGTCTGGCTACTTCAGGTTTCTACCTCTGTGCCTCTGGGCTACAGCTCAGGCAGGCTCAGCTGCTGGTGGCAGTCAGCACTGGTGTCTGCAGATTCCCCTGGTTGTGGTAAGGCATACCTGGGCTTGTGTTGTTAGTGCTTGCTGGCTCCACCCCCCTGGGCTTTGGGATCTCCTGCTGGTCAGCTCAGGCGGGGCTTGTTGGGACACCTCCTGCCCTTTACTTTAGACTCCATACTACTTCAATTAAGCCCTTCTTCACAGTCTCCCAAGCCTGAGGTTGTTTCCACTAATTCAGGATTTTACTCTGGGTGGGACATTCATCTCTGGGTTTAATGGGTCAGGGAAGGGGAATCAGATCAGCCAGGGTTTACTTTGCCATCTTGACTCTTGAAAGATCAGGTAGGTGATTTTTAAACATCCAACCTGTGGGCTGGTAGCTCCAGGAGAAGCTACTGTCACTGCTGTGGGCCCAGTGCTTTCTCTTACCCAACTCTGACTCATCTTCCACCCTGCAGTGAGACGCTATGAATGCCCTTAGAGTGGGTGAGTCTGCTGGCTGGGGCTCCTTCTCACTATGCCGTAGCCTGCTCTCAGGTCCTCACTGGTACATCCCCCATGTGTTCCACACTTTCCCTGCCCAGACCTATGTGGGTACTTTCCTGGGCTGGGAATCTGCCATGTTCCATCTCCCAATGGGTTCTGTCACTCTAAAATCCATTCAGATTTACTTTTTAAATTTTAGTGACAGAATTCATGGAGGAACTTAGAAAAGTTCCTGCTTCCTTTCTGCCATCTTGGCTCTGCTGCATCCTTATCCTTAAATTTTGATGGATTAATGTTATGACTAGGTGATTGTAGACAGCAATTTTGTCTGTAAAAATAGGCTTATTTAGTTTCAGTCTATTTGTTGAATTCTTGAGGATATTTTGGAATTTGTACATATAAGGTTGGATTTTTGCTGTCAGTTAGTTTATAAATGATAGTAATTTTCTGTTGTCTAATTTTAGTCACCTGATTATGTCTTTCCAAGCATCATGTAAGTGGCATGGTGCTCTGAGAAAACTTCAATTTATCATGTAGATGCTAAATTTTTGCAACCTGCAGTGATAAGTTGCAATGAGTACTGGTTTTAGGAGAATTTTTGAAGATTTATAACCTGCTTATTACATAATCTGAAAACATTTGTCAATCATTTTCCTCTTCTTTGATGAGGAAGTACTAATCTTTCTATAGATGTCTTGGAATGGTGAGTCCTTCATTTTCTTAATGTTGTATGAACTTTTATTTGAACACATTCTAGACCTATAGTTATCCATTTCTTATCATGCCAAAAGTACACATTAAGCTTAGTAGTGAGTGGTTTTTAAGTGATCTACATGTGTTCTTTCCATTACACTTTGGGATGACATATCATCTCTTAAAACACAACTTTGGTTTTCCCCCTGGAAGCCTTATAATTGCTATGTCTTTCTTGGGGGTAGCCAAGGTATGCATATTATTGCTTTCATTAATTCAATTTAACTTTTGTATTCAAGCCCAGAGTCTTCAGTCTCTAGTCTTCATTAACACGCATTAGGAATTTTACACTTATGTAGTACAATTGACATTTGAATATCATTGGAGAAAATTCCAGGAGATAAAACAACTTTTTAATGTCCTTTTCAGTGGAATCATATTAATTATTGTAATCTGTGTATATCAAGTGATAAATGCAATTTTTATTATGACTCTTTGCCTTCAAAACCAAATTTCGGAGGTGACTCATGTTTTTCTTTTCTTTTGATAACACAAGTTTCATGACTTTTGTGAAGAAAGATAGGATCTAGCTTGCATCAAAAATGTGGTAAAGTATTTTGTTAACAACTCATGTACTACTATGAAATATTTGAGCTAAGAGTTATGGATCCTATTCCAACTTACCATTTTTAGTTTTTCAGAGAAGGTAGAATTTCTTTCACTTCCTTTAATGTAACTATTCTGTCATTCATTTTATTAATGACACACCAGCATTCTCTTTCATGTTTGATACAATTTGTGCATAGATTGGACTTTCAGCTAGATGGCCATAACTTTCCCATTTCTTCTTCTAGTGGTTCTTCTTTTTTCTCTTATATAACATTTTTATTTTACAAACCTCTGTAGCACATTTTAAATTGATGTTGAATTGTTTTTTTCTTGCACTACTATGTCTTTTTATATCACCTAAACTTTTAGCTTTTGTTTTTAATTTCTCATTAAAGGCATCAAGAATTTCTGACACTTTTGCTTTCTAGATGGCCTTCCATCTATTTATTTTTTGTTACCTTTAGTTAGGTGATATTAGTGTTAGCTTGTCTACTACACACAACAAAGTATTAATGTAATTTAAAATATCTTTCCACAGGGCTTAAATAATGTTCTCAAGTTACTTCTGCAATGATGGTATTTGATGCCTTTCCTTCAAAGAATTGCTAAGTAGCTTCACCTTTCTTCCACTGGTCCTTACTGCAACAATCACAGCATATATTTATACAGGCAAGTGCTGCTAAAATGCTTTTCAACTCTGTCATATATTGTAGAAGAATTCATTTATTGATAAAAGTTATAGTTATAGCAAACATTACTTTTTTTTTGTATTATTCTTTTTCCTTAAATGATCTATTAGTTGGATTTGTGCCTTCAAAGATAAAATTTTCATCCTAAGTGTGCCTGTCTCCTTTTCAATATCTCTTGAATCATTGAAATTATATTTTTGCCATCTATTTCATTACTTAAGAGATACTGTACAGGAACACATGGCCTGACTAGAACAGAAGGATAAAGGGAAGGATATAAGGGCTCCCTTATGCTTTGCCCTTCAAGGCTTGTTCTTTCCTTTATAGGTAGAAGAGCAGCAGGCAACATCTACTCTTTTCTTCATTTCTCTTTCTGGTTGACAAATCAGTAGGTAGAAGATCTATTTTGCCATCTGATATAATGGATAGAGGACATTCCAGATATGGGCATTGTCTGTCTGTCTCTGTCTTTCTCCTTTCTGTTCCTCCTTTCTATTTTACATTCTCTCTCTCTCCCCTCTCTCCTTCCTTCCCTTCTTTCTCCTTCCATTGAGGAGGCACACAAGGTGCTGTGTCAAATTATACCCAAGTAGGCCTGGGGGAGGTCATATGATTTCATTCCAATTGTAGAAATCCTTACGAGTTTGTGTTTTAGGATTGCTGTAAAGAGTGATATCTATAATTTGGAGACTTTTTAAAGATTAATTTGCATTTTTGTACCTAGATAGAAATTTCTCAAGTTCATATACTTGAAAGTTTTCATTAGATAGTCTTTTCCTCAATCTCTAATAAGCATAAGTCTTCTTTGCTAATAGACAGCCAACTTGGTATACTATTGTTCAGTTCTTTTTTAAAACAGATTTTTATTAATATCTTTTGTTTATGCATTGTACAGATTTCCCTTTATATCCTTCAACCATCCTCTAACCATCCTCTTATAATAAAGAATGTTTTTTTAAGGGAAAAAGAAAAAAATTATTAAAAATATTCAATATTTGGGAAAATTCTGACATTATATACAATGTTCCATAATCACGAACCTTCACTTCACTTTCCCCTCCTCTGCCCTACCTCTGCAAAGGAGTGTTGTGGGAGTATCTTCTCACATCTCTCCTTTGACCCGGTATTGCCCACTCATTAAAGATTTAAAGAGTTGATGACTGGGAAGAGAGAGTCAACTGAACACCCAAATCTCTTCCTGAAGTAGTAGGTATTTGAATGGGTCTGATTATTATCATTCAAGATAGTCAAAAGGAATGAGTTTAAGGCAAATATATATATATAAAACCTCCTGGAATTATTGAACTAGTTATATCATGCATAATAGTCATCTTTTTGGTCAAGGACTTCTTCCCTCTCGTTCTCATAAAACCCAGAAAACTTTGTTTTCCTCAACTTCTCAATAACTTTCAATACCCATAATTTTTCCTATGTAGGAAAATGGAAAGAGAAGTCAAGGCTAGGAACACCAGAAGATGAATTTCACAGTTTTATCTGCAATTGCCTTTCAACTGCTAATTCCTCAAAGAAAGGAGCTACATACACTCTCCTCTGTCCCTCTCCCCTCCCAGCACAGTTTCCCAATAAATAAATGGCACCAATCACCTTAAGGATTGCACTGGCTCTCCCAGTGATAAGAAAGCTTTCATTATTTTTTTTGTTTTGTTTTGTTTTACTGGGCTCCCTCACTAATGACTTACACTAAGCCATGTCTGCATTACGGTAACAAAATCACAAATTGGAAAATGTCTAAATCAAGTAGCAATTAATGCATCATAAAGTACTTCACATTCCTGGGTAATAAATTGCATATTACCTATATGAGTGACAAATTTAGAAAGCCAAACGAGCTCTGGTCTTGATCTGAAAAAAGAGGGAAAAAAAAATCTCTTTACTAGGGTATTGTAGGGTGTGAAAGACACGCTGTTGTGGAAAGGCAGTGTGAATCCATATTATGCAGAAATCAATGGCTACCCAATCTTTCCAGGCTGCCCAAGGAGCTGTGTGACAAGGGCACAGTACTTCTCCTAATCAAGCAGGTTGTATGAAAGCCCAGAGTCAAGCTGAGCCTGATATATCCAGCTGTACTTTGTTTGCTACTTAATGGAGCAGGTCATAGTTATAACACCCCAAAGAAATCAACCAGTCGCAGCCTGAGGAGCACAGAGGAAGTGTGGGGACTCCAGCAGCTCTATATTAAATCACTCCTATAGGTCAGCCGCAGAGAAAGGACTCAGGGAAATAATAAGGCAGTGTCATTCTGCTGTCTATGTTTATGATTTTTCCCTCAGGGAAGGGAGTGGGGGGGTGGGAAGAGAAGCAGTTTGGCTCAGGAAATGATTTTGTTTTTTCCCTGTTCCTTATATATTATAAGGCTCCTAGCAGGGCATCAGACACTGAATTTTGGCTCCCCTTCTTGCAAGACACCAGTAAGGGAGTTTATACCACAGAGTGACAGCGATAAAAGGCCAATTCAGAGTGGGGAGAGGGGAGCACTTTTCCCTAGCTTCAAATTTCATCTTTTTTCCTCTCCTCTGTCACCTTTCCCTCCTTTCTCACCTCTATGATATATAGATATCCAGGTAGCACTGGGTGGACAGCTCAGAAGGGGTTGTGGTAGGAGGGAGGAAAAGGAGGAAAAACCCAAGATGTCATTCATTTATGTACTCCTCCTGTCACTGCTAGAGTGATGCCCAATGCCCCTCTGCCTGGCATGCATAACATCCTTTGCCAAATGTCACAGAGGCAGTGAAAACAAGGTCGCTTCCTCTGATCTTTTGCCTTCCTATTCAATGGCAAAAAACGGAGCTCTTTAAGACACCCAGGCTTCCACCTCTCTCATGACCTTAACCCAGGCCAGAGTCCTTAACATACAGTGAATACAGCCAAGTCTCTGGGATAAATGCACCAGATATATAAAGGTGCCTGAGAAATAGATATATAGATTAGCCAGAAGAGTGACAACTTGCCTGAATGCAAGTATGTTTAGGAGAAGTAGGGAAAAAGAAATGAATGCTCTATTGATTAGAACACCTTCCACTGCTCTCTCCCAGGACCACAGGACAGAGTGAAATCTTTCCTGAGGGTCGAAGAGCCAGTGATTAGTGACCTGCAGATTCTTTCCACCAAAATGTAGTGCAGATTTCTGTAAAAAAAGCTGGGAGTTGTGATCATTAACACTCTTATTGTGTGAAACCACTTCCAGTGACAAGGTGTAAAAGCAAACAAAACTGAGGTGGTTGATGAAACCCCTTGCTTCCAGGGGAGTATATTCCCTTGAGGGACAACTATAGAGGAGAGGGGAGAAAGATGACAGAGAAGGGAGACACCCATTTCTCAAAGTCTCACCAGACTGACTTCAGGTTTTTGCTTCTTGGCAATAGAAAGGTAAAATTACTCCTTTTGCTATTATCTGGGCTTTGCAAAATGGGAAATCTAGTTAGCTGAGGCTACTTTTTATTTAGGTTTCAGTTAGTTAAGATCTCACTTTGCTCAATAATGAACTATTGCTCACTTTGAAATGCATGTAAACTTCCCTTTTCTTATTTCAAAGCAACTTTTAAAAAAAGGATTGTTAAATCACTAAAAGGGTAGAGCAGAGCTTAAGTGGATCCAAGAGACCCAGGATAGAAATATGAAAAACGATATTTCTTCCCTCAAGAAGCTTAGACTCCATTAGATGGATATAATACACATGCAAGTGAATCAGGTTCCCTTGGCAGGTGTCAATCTCCAGTTCCTTAGTCATGCCACAGTACTGCATCATCAGTTGCCAAAGGTTACTGTTTCTTCCTTCACAAAATCTCTCCCCTGTGCCTTCTCTCCATACATAGCCACTGGACCCCTTATCTCTGGTGCTCTGGGTTATTGAAGCAGACTCCTAATTTGTCTCTCTGTCAGTCTCTTCTCTCTTCAATTCATCCTCCGCACTATTGCCAAAGCGATTTCCTAAAATTCAAGTCACACTACTCAATAAACTCCAATGCCTTCCTATCATCTCCAGTGTCAAATATAAACTTTTCTCTTTGGAATCTAAAGCCCTTGACAACCTGGTCCCCAATCAACCTTTCTAGCCTTACTATACATTACCCTCATTTATACGGGGAAAGAATGAAGGCAAAAGGAAAAGAGCACGGCAGAGGACGCGATGGAATATGAACTTGAACACACTTTGAGTCATAGTGGAGGACAGAAGAGCCTTGGGGCATGACTGAATGTCTGAACAAAACAACAGCTCATTCATATATGCTACAGTCAAGTCAAACTGCCTTTTTCAATGTTCCTAATGGTACTCTGTCTCCCATTCTTTTATTCAAGGTACCCTCGACACTTGGATTGTACTTCTTTTTACAGCTCTGCCTCTTAAAAATCTTGTTTTCTTCAAGGCCATCTATTTGAATCTTGATAAAAAAGAATCTTCATTATAACAAAATGAATGAGTGGTGTCTAGCCTCGGCTAGATCTCCCATGAGGCCTTCAACTCATTTCTCATTTATGCTTACTAATGCCCACACCTCCATAGAAAGAAATGCTTTTTGGAAAGTTGGGAAGACAATCAGGAAAAGTTGGTCTCAAAACTATTGTGTATTTGTATAAATAATAGCCTTGAAAATCTGACTTTTCAATTAGAAAATGCTCAGGGATAGAAATTGTCCAGCAACACAAAAGCAGTTGTAAGAAATCCAGATGGAATCCCAAAAGCGAGGAGAAAACAGGGTCTCTAAATAGAGTCCTTACAGTAAATTGATACGCCCAAAGGAGAGCTGACCTCTCTAACAAGTCTGAATTGTAATATTCTACCTCAGAGAGTTAAAAAAAGCTTGTTTCATTGATTCAAGGTTGTATCTTCCAGTTTGTTGTGACCCTCAATTCTCATTTGTATTTCAGCAATGATGAAAGGAGCCCAAAGGCTTGCAGATAAAACTCTCCTTAGTATAAATATGCAAATGAAAACAATAGTGATAATGCAATGATACTCTTAAATGAACGAAAATCAGTTAAAAATGACTGTCTGTTAAATAAAATCTTTCTTTTTTGACTGTTGAATTTGGGGCTAGAAAAGGAAAATCTCAAGAAAATGAGCTGGAAATCAAGTAGCTAAGTAAGCATTTTCTCACATATGATCTGAGAACAGGATTCATTAAGTCTAGTTTCCTATGTCCAAAATATCTAGAAAATTGCACAATGAAAACTAATGTTCAGAATGATTCCCTGGATGTGGTAAAGTTTATCAAACAAAGACTTTTCATTTTCCTATTGATAAATGGTCAAAAGATAAGAACAGGAAGTTTTAAGTGAAGATATCTATAAGCATATGAAAAAATTCTCTAAATCACTGTTGATTAGAGAAATGCAAATCAAAACAAATCTTAGGTTTCACATCATACCTGTCAGACTGGCTAATATGACAAAACAGGAAGAATTATAAATACTAGAGAAGATGTGGGAAAATTGGAACACTAATGCCTTGTTGGTATGAACTTATCCAACCATTCTGGGGAGCAATTTGGAACTATGCCCAAAGGGATATGAAAATATGCATACCCTTTGACTCAGCAATCCCACTTCTAGGGCTGTATTACAAAGAGATCATACAAGTGGGAGGAGGACCTGTATGTACAAAAATATTTATAGCAGCTCTTTTTGTGGTGACAAAGAATTGGAAATGAAGGGGATGCCCTTCAATTGGGGAATGACTAAACAAGTTGTAGTATATGAATGTAATGGAATACTATTGTGATATAAGAAATGAGGAGCAGACAGACTTCATATTTACCTGGAGAGGCTTATAAAAACTGATGCTGAGTGAGGGGAGCAGAACCAGGAGAACATTGTACACAATTACAGAAATATAGTATCTAACTTTGATAGACTTGGCTCTTCACAACAATGCAAGGATATAAGATGATTCCAAAAGACTCACGTTGGAAAAAGTCATGTATATTCAGAGAAAGAATTATGGAGTCTGAATGCAGATTGAAGTAAACTACTTGCTGTCTCTCTTGTTTTGTTTTGTTCCTTCCTTCTCATGATTCATTCCATTGGTCATAATCCTTCTTTACAACTTGCCTAATGTTTAATGTGAAGGTATTTGTAGAACCTGTATTAGATTGCAGGCCACCATGGGAGGGGTAAGGGGAGAGAGGAGGAGAAAATTGGGAACTCAAAAACTTGTGGAACTTAATGTTGTGAATTAAAAGTAAATAAAAAAAAGAAAGACTTTTAATATTAATATACCCAATTTACTGAGACAGGGACATGAATTTATATATTTTAGAAAGATCCTCAAGAAGTGGTTGATAGAAAAATAGTTTCTTGCTTAACTTTCAGTTAGATGCAAAATTAAAATAAACAGGATATTTATTCTGAATAGTTTGATCAAAGTTTTAGTCTAACAGTATGTCTAATAATTCAATGTGCTTTATAAAAATCCTATTTTACCTGATTGAAGGAATCTGTATTTCTCAAATCCAAGAATTGAAGAGATATTCTTTCTCTCTTCCTAGGCAGCGTAGTATATAACAAAGAACTGGATTTAGTATCAGGAGACCTGTGTTTGAATGCCATCTCTGATATTTCTTAGTTCTGTAACCAAAGACAAGTCATTTAATCTCTTAATATTCAGTTTCCTCACTTAAAAATGTGGCTTATAATACTCGCAATACCTAATTCACAGGGTTGTTGTGAAAAACAACAAATAAAAAATGCTTTATAACTTTTAAAGTTCTACAAAGACAATGAATTTGGCAACTTATTTCCCCCCCAAAATTAGCTGGCTGGACGTCCTGGTCTTTTACGTGATCAACAGCAACAGCAACCCCCCCCCCCCCCCAACTCCCCTTGCCCTCCACACCCAGGGCAAGCAAACCAGTTTTACTGTGGCCTGGGACACCCCAAGTGAGAGACAGGTGGTAGGATATGACAAACAAGTCTAATCACTCCCACCACCTTGACTACCATACTACTCTCAGACCATGACAGAGATAATAGAGGATCCTGGATCCAAGAGGCTAGAAAATAGTACTGCTTACAGCACAATGTCTGTAGTTATTATCCTAGAAGCAATTCCTCTGGAGATGCTGCCTGGCAACTGCTCCTGTTGGTGCAACAATCACATCTTTGAAGATCCCCTCCTCCTCACCAAAGTTCTTGTCATCAAAGTTCTTGGCCAAAATCTTGATATAATTTTATTGGTGGAAATGACATTAAAGAAGAGGAATTGCCATCTGCTTTGTTTTTATACCCTAAGGACTATAGGACTTTTCTATCTGACTGTAACAGCAAGCACCCTTGCATACCTAGGGCGGCTACTAGCACAGGTTCTTAGATCTGCTTTTCTAAAGGAAAGCAACTCAAAATGGGTTAACGGTTTCACTTTAATCAATCAAACATATATCAGTTACCTAGTTCAGGGGGAAAAGTCAGCACCCTGAACTTCAGAGAATACAAACAGAAGTTACAAACAAACAGAAAAACAGATCAGCAGACGGC
>JAQQSV010007468.1:0-14015 GCA_028646515.1 Pseudochirops corinnae
AAAAAAAAAAGAATCCATGTTACACTGCTATTTCACAAGAGTGAGAATATGGTCTTATTTATCCTAACAGTGAAGGGAAAGCATTATTTGAATAATTATATTAGAGTAAGGCCTTTCAACATATGTTTCAATGAGCAGTCTGAAAATAAGAACCCTAAGAATAAGTAGAGTTTGGTTCATCTAATTGCAATTATATCATCATATTCACCACTAGAAGCTTTAAGTGTCTAACTATTTGTCAGATTTCTGAGTCAACACATGACAGTATCTTGGAAGGAATTGAGAAGATCAAGTCAGGACAGAAAAGTAACTCTAATATCAAATATGTTAGCTCCACGGGTCACTCACATGAACGTACTTTTAAAACTTTAAAAAGAGCCTTGTTGGAGCTACTTGAGGTCCCCCACCCCAAAGTGCTCATGTTGAACTTTTGGGGACCTTGAAGTTTCTTGATACATTTCATAATGGAAAATGTTTCACTAGCCTGTGCAAGATCTAGAAATCAAAAGGGAATATGTTTTAATCCTGATTTATCCTTTGTCTTTATAACCTCAAATAAACTGCTTTAACTTCATCATGTTTCTACATCACTGAAATTAAAATGGAATATTTACTGATCTCAAAGAAGAATTATGAAGACTATCAAGGCAATTATTAAATGCTGTGTCAATATGAAAATGTCTAGAGATAAAATTTTCCCCAAACAAAACACTTTTTATCTCCTGTAAAAGAGAATGGTTTTTCTCATGTCATCAGCAAAATGTCAGGTCACCCTGTACCATCACTTTCAAAATAAGAGTGAACCGCTTAAATTAACTTAGAAACGAAACTTTAAAATTTAGACACTATTCCTCCAAAATTCAAAAGTCTGCGTGCATGTAAATGCTAAGAGTGAACGAATTTAAAATTGCTGTTCTTTCCATGGCCCAGAATTTGTATTTATCAATAGAAAATTGATGACAAAATTATTTTATAAATACCTTCTTCCTCTGTGACCTGGGAATTCTGTAGAAACTTTTTTTAAACTCAGCATGGTTTATTGTGATGAGGAGAGAATAAGTGATTTAATGGTTTTCCTTTATCCTTCATTACAAATCAACTATTTTTTAATTTAGAAGGAGAAGATTTGGACAATTCTTGGAACTGACTGGCTTAGTAAAGTTAGGCAGTCCCCATTAAGTCCAGACCTGTAGAGGGAGTCAGAGACACATCTTCCCTTTTGGATTCAGTTTAGAGACCATTTAGCCAACACTGAGAAATGTCAAATAAATGCAAAGGGACAGGTAATCCATTTTAATAGTCTACTTTGCACCAAAGCCAAGCATGGTGAGATTGAGTGTTCTCTCTAGATACCTGCAGCTGAGTGCCTCTGTCACCAGGTCCCAGCTTCCTAGTATAACAGTTACTGCTTCAGAGCAGGGGTCCCCAATCTCTCTGTGGGGAAGTGTGACTTTTGTTTCCCGTAAGCCTCATAGAATGGTAGGGATGGAGAGTGCGGAGGTAAAAGGCTTGATGGTAAAGGATTTCTTAACTGGGTGTTAGGGGGATAGGTAGCTATGAGCTTGGAGTGAGGGTTGGAGACAGTCTCCAAGAAAGCATTATTAAAAAAATTCAAGTGAGATGGGCTACAATCAACCAGGTGTGACTTCAGAGTCATCTGACCAGCTAGAAATCCTTGCATTGTAATGTAATAATAATTGAAGTTTATATGGTACTCTAAAGTTTGAATCAAGTAAGAATAGATTTTATTTCTATATCTATATAAACTCTATTCTTATTTGATTCAGTTAAATAATTTGCTTGGAGGAAGGACTTATTACCCTAACTCTAAATTCTACATTCTGTCTACTATACAATGAGGCTTCTCAATCACTGATTGACTTGCAAGATGACTCAGCCAAGAGCTCTCCATCATACCTAGACACTAAGGGACCCTCTTGAATATCTAAAACTGAAAAGTTCAGAATTCTAAAATAATAAAGAACACCTTCATATTGTCACTTCCTACTCTCTTTAAGCTCAAGAGCAAATTAAATAGGCGTTGTGATGAGCTTACAAAGTCCTTTCACTGGCCACACAAAACCCTGTGCACCTAACCTGGCAGGTACTAAGTGTTTAGTGGAGCTCACTGACTTGACTATCTGCCGCTAGGTGGCAATAGCTAGAGCGCTGGGCCTGGGGGTCAGAAAGACCCTGAATTCAAATACTCAGATACTTACTAAACTGTGTGACCTTGGGCAAATTGTATGCCTCAGTTTCCTCAACCATAAAATGAAGATCATAATAGCACCTACCTCACAGGATTGTTGTGAAGTTTGCTCTCCTCCTCTGCATAAAAACAACTGTGCCATCTCTATGAATTTTTATTCCACTAAGAAAATTTTTGTTCCATAAAGTCATTTATGGAACAATTATGCTTAGTCAAAATAAAGCGTTTTAATAAGATTTCCAATAGCTCACAAAAACGGTTCAGAAAAGATGCTTTAAGGTTAAATTTCTTCCCTTTTTTGTCCCCATTCCATCCTAAGTTATGCTTGGTCAAAATAAAGCATTTTAATAAGATTTCCAATAGCTCACAAAAATGGTTCAGAAAGGATGTTTATAAATTAATTTTGTCATTATTTTCTAACGATCTCATACTCTGAAAAATATTTCCAATATTTCATCCATCTTACATGGGAAAATGAGAAAAATTTGAGGTTGGAACATGGAGGGAACCCCAAAATAGGCCCAGAGTAATTTGGGAGTTGTTGGACAAATAGCCTTTGGCAATGCTTATAAATCTAGCCTTTAGAGCTTAATCAGAAGGCTTATGAAAATTCATTCATCATTAGTTAGAGTGAAATTAGCTGCTACTATATAGGCAAGAATAGGCATAGAACCTCATTATCTATTTCAAAGGGGGTAGGAAGAATCAGTGTAGAGAAGAGGGAAGAGCTCAATAAGAGTGAGAAAGGGCTGGAGTTGGAGCAGGAGTACGGAAGATGGAGAGAGGGCCTTTGTCCAGAGTTCTGAGATTAAATCTGTAAGGATATTAGAACCATCACTACTAGGACATACAACCAGTCAGAGGACCTGAATAGCTTTTAGCAAAGGCATTTACTAAGAACAGTTGCTACAAAATATTCCCCAAATAAATCTAGTACAGTGCACTCTCTCATAAATATAGCATCCATGGGAAGTGTGGGCTCAAACTTCAGAGTACCTTCATTAACAAAGGATGAAACCTATGTGACAAAGGATATAGAATTCACAGCTCCTAGTACTACATCATCTAAAGTCCTTCTTTGCTTTATAGCGTCCTAACGCGGCTCCAAGGGCCTGTTCTTTTTTGGAGGAATCTACAGTTACTATAGCATTCTGCCACAAAGGGAGTCCTCCTTCTTCCTCTGGGTCTCTCCAGATCCAAAGTCTGTCTCTCCACATCTGTGTGGGTCTCTGATGCAGGGTGGATGTATTCTCTCCCATTGTTCTAATAGGTCTGATGATGTGGTTAATAAAGGAAGAGAAAAAAACCCCTCTTCCTTGCTGCAGGGTCTTCTCCTCAAAGGCTCAGTAGCGCGGACTCAGTTGTTTCCAACAACTGAACTAGTGAAATTTATCCAGCTATTTGAACCCCCAAGAGGCATGGCTAGCTTGTTTGCTCCCCCAACAATGCCATTCCCTTCTCCATCCAGCCAAAGAAATGCATACCTCATAAAGGGTTCACCTGGTGTGGACGCATGCATCTCTTTTACACATCAAAATCTCATCTTGAAAAGCTTCATTCTGTGATTTTATCAGCTGAACTGCTGAGGGAGCCTCACTCCACCTCCACTTATAAAAGCAGAGTGGTGTACTAAAAAAGTAAAACAACCACCACCCACATTTAGCACTTGGTAGCTTGCAGAGTACTTTCTTCACAACCACCTTATGAAGCATGACCGTACATTATCCCCTCTTCTACCAATGAGACTGAGCTTAAGTGACTTGGCCATAATCATCCCACTAGTATCAGAGCTCCTTCACTCGGACCACATCCGGAGTATGGTGTGCTCAGTTCAGGTGCAATATTTTAGGAAATTTTTTGATAAACGAGAGAATCTAGAGGACGACAGATAGGTAGGATAGTGAATGGGCCTGGAGAACAAAAAAAAAAGCCTGGAAAAAAGAAGACTGAGGAAGGGTAGGAGAGCTCTGTACAAGTACCTGAAGGGTTATCAGAGGAGGGGTAATAGATCTTTTTGTTTGGCTCCAGAAAGGAGAACTAGGAATGATGGGAGAAAATGACAAAAAGGGCAAATTTAGGTTTGATGAAAGGGGATATTTTCCTTCAAAATAGCGATGTCAATGGTGGGATGGGCTTCTGAGTCAGGTACTGGACTTTCTCTTCCCTGGAGGTATTGAAATAGAGACTTGATGAATACTTTGGGAGTGTGTTGTAAAACTATGAATTATATTGGGTTGGCCTTTGAGGTCCTTCCAAGCACTGATATTCTGTGATTCCACGATTCTAAGACCTCTTTCTGTGACTCCTATCTTGGGCTCCAGAGGTGGCTGCCGACAGAACGATATAGGCTTACTAGGAAAGTCTTGTTTCTCTGAGGCTTCTGACTTTCCTGGTGATCCTCCCTTTCTTCCCATTCTCTGCTTAACTCTCCACCATCTGGCTTCTGACTTTATCATTCAACTGAAACCGTTACCATTAATTAAATTATCATCAATCTCCCAGTTGCCAAATCTAATGTTCTTTTCTCAATCCTCATCCTTCTTGACCTGTCTCTGCATCCTTTGACACTGTCAATAACCATCTTCTCCTTGATACTCCCTTCTCTCTAGGTTTTCATGATACTACATTCTATCCTGGTTCTTTTCCTACCTCTCTGACTGCTCCTGCTCAGTCTCTTTTGCTAAATCTTCATCCAAGTTACACTTGATATTCCACAGGGTTCAAGCCTGGGCCCACTTCTTTTCTCCCTCTATATTATTTCCCTTGGAGATCTCATCAGCTGCCATGGATTCAATTATCTTCTCTCTACTGATGCTTTTCAAATCTGCTTAACCAGCCCTAACCTCTCTCCCTGCTGACCTCCAGTCTTGCATCCCCAACATCTCAAGCTGGATGTCCCATGAGTTATCTTTTTTCTCCCTAAATTTCTAATTAATTTAATTTTAATTTTTGACATTTACTTTTGAATTTAAAATTTTCTCCCCCTCTCCCCCTCCTCCCTCCCCAAGATGGTGTGCAATCTGATAAAGGCTCTACACGTACATTGTTATTAAACATACCCATAAGGAATCTTGAAATCAGCACGTCCAAAATTGAACACGTTATCTTTCCCCCCAAAATCGTCCCTCTTCCTGCCTTCTCTTTTACTTTAGAGGGGACCATCACCTTCCCAATTACTCAGATTTACAACCTAAGTGTTATACTTGAGACTCCTCACTATCTCTCAACTCCCCATATATCCAATCTCTTGTCAAGACCTGTCAATTTTACCTTCATAATATCTTTCATATTTGCCCCATTCTCTCCTCTGACACTGCCACCACCCTGGTGTAGATCCCTCATCACCTCATGCCAGAGCTACCACAATCTGCTACTGGGTATGAAGGTTACGACCAGTCTCCCTCCAGTCCAGAGATTTTTCTAAAACATAGGTCTGACCATATCATTTCATTAGTCATCAAACTCCAGTGGCTCCCAATCATGTCCAGGATCAAATATAAAATGATCCCAGCCCTGACCTTTCCAGTCTTCTCACATTTTACCATCCCACCATATACTCTTCAATCCAGTGACACTGGTCTCCTTGCTGTTCTTCAAACAAAAGATACTCCATTCTCCCAACTCTGGGGATTTAACTAGTTATCTCTAATGCTTGCAATATTCTCCTTCACCTCTACCTCCTGGCTTCTCTGGCTTCCTCAGATCCCACTTAAAATTCCATCTTTTGTAAGAAGTCTTTCCCAGTCCCCCTTAATTCTAATGCATTCTCTGTTGATTATCTCCAATTTCATCCTGCATGCATCCTGTTTGTATGTTGTCTCCCCCATTAGACTGTGAGCTCCTTGTGTGTAGTTAGTCTTGTCTTGCTTTGTATCCAGCACAGACACTTAGCTCAATGCCTGGCACATAGCACAGAGTGACTGGCAGATGTTTACTGATGGACAGGTATAAGTCTTTTGGTAAACCTGAAAGCACAGGTTTGCCTGTTTTACACTTTAAGCACAGGAAGAAGCAAAAAATAGTGTTTTATGACCTAGTTTGCATTTTAGATCTAATGATTATTCAGCCAAATAAAAGACACATATACAAGTCACCACTTTGCTCCCACCAAAAAAACAAAAACAAAACAAAACAAAACCCCTGGGAATAACATATTCTAAAAACCTCCAATCACACAGAAAGAGAGTATCTTAAGGAAGTCACTTCACTTTCTGAAGACAAGATTCCTCATGTGTAAAACTAAGTAGCTGGACCAGAAAGATTTCTAAGATCACTTACAGCTCTAAGTCCCTGTATGGATAGCCAGAAAAGCCTTGAGCTAAATTGCCAGAACATTACCTCTAATTGGTTGTTCCTGATGGCAGTTTGGTGAAGAAGTAGCATCTAGCATCAATTCACAGGTCTGAAGATGCAGTACTGTGAGATATTCAGCAACAGTATTGAAATTATCTCAGATTCCGGGACCATAATATTTTGCTGAATCTTTGAGGGAGGACACAGAAGCTGCACAGGTCATATGGAGCTGAACACATTACAGTTGAACCAGATGGTAAGTGAAAAATCGGTGGGTTGATGGAATTATAACATAAGGGATTACTCCATCTCCTCCCTCTCCACCTTGCCCTCCTCTTTTTCTTCCCTCCTCTGGTGTCCTCTGAGCATAACTCCCCATTGTTGAGTGGGTGGGAGGGGGATTGTGATGTCAGAGAACCTTTAGTGACTCAGAGGAGAGCAACAGCCAGTAGTGTTACAAAGATACAGAGGTCTAGCCTTGTCTTAGATGGCATCTTTACTCCTCTAATCAGCTGGAAATACTTGGCTCCTGATTCATGAGAGAGACTGCTATCTCTTTAACCATTTGTACTTTAACTGTAGTAGATTTCAGAGGGCACAACCATCAATACCAACTATCTACCAGATAAGGAAAACTGAGAGAGGCAGAGGAACTGAATGACCTGCCCAAGATCACCCAACAATTCAGTAGTGGAGCCAGGAATTAAACCCGTCTCTTGGCAGATAACTAACTAGTCCTGAAGAGTCCAGTGGACCATGCTGCCTTTTTTTAGAAAGTTTCCATACGCCTTCTATTCCTAACTCGATAACAAGCATTGCTTGTTCTCATGCCTTAGGCAACACCACATGAACTATCTATGACACAGACCTACTAATGGTGACCCTTATAGAATTTGACCCCTCTCTCTAGTGCTGGCCAGGAGAACTAACTTGGCTAGGCCTTAATTGAGTTGACTGAATTTAATTTTTTTTTCTTTTTCTCTACATTTCCTTATTTAAGAAGATGGGGAAGAACAGGGAGTAAGGAAAGGGGAGAGAGAGAGAGAGAGAGGGAGAGAGAGAGAGAGAGAGAGAGAGAGAGAGAGAGAGAGAGAGAGAGAACGAGAACACTGACAGAGAAGAAAAAAAATAAAGAAAGTGGGGCACTACTACATGGGACTTCATACAAATCAGAAACTTGACTCTGTTTCTTAAAGAAAAAAGCTGCTGCTCGCCACTGCCCTTCATGGTCAGTCCCCAGCATGGCAGGAAGGCCAGAAGTCTGCAGTGTTTTCAGTAGGAACATTTTGTTCACAGTCTCTTGTGGTGTGGCAAGGAACATTATTCTGTCATTGCTCTTCTGCAGACTTTTTTTTTTTTAAAGTAAATGCTTCGAGAGAATTGGAAGATAATGTAATCAATGGAGTCCATCATTAGTTTATTTTTGTTTTGTTTGTTTGTTTTTAAGGTATGTGAAGACCTGGACTATGATGCCTACTGTGGAAAAGTCCTTTAGGTGAGGAAACCCCTCTGGATGAGATAAGAGGGGTATGTGAGGTACTGCTATGCAGCATTTGGCACATGGTTTAAAGTACTTATCACCGAACAGATTCCGACACCAAAATAATGCCATGGGAGTTGCATATATTGGAAGAACCAGTGTGTGCATAAACTAGCTGCAAGAAATGCTAATGGACAGGGGTGAGAAGCATAAGCTTCCGATAAGCTGCTTATGTTTTTTCAATGTGAAACCAATTGCTTTTTGACTATGTAGTAAATAAAATCAAGCTTCATTCTACAAGATATCCTGGACTGACACCATGTGACCTGTCTTTGCTGCTGCTTCATGTGACTATGGCCTCCCGATTTAGCTAGTAACTGATTCCCAATGACCTGTAATAACACCATTCCTAAATTAGAGCTCTCAATTTGACTTGGCCTCAGTCTCTCCCTCAAAGCAAAATAAAGCATCGGTTTTCTTTTTTTTTCCACATTCATAACATTCTCCTTTTTTAGTTGCCAATTCAAACCCTGCTCTAGTCAGATTGAACTTTTCCTCAAAAAAACCTTTTTTTTTCTGGTTAGCCAAAGAACCCAATGGAAAAACCCCAAGAGACAAAAACAAAAACAAAGTCAGACAAAAATTCCAAGTAAGTGACATTCATCTGGAAAAGCTATGATTCACATGCAAATAAAATATGTCCAAATTTACTGTCGTGTGACGCAAGCCCCTGGCTTCAACATAAAAGGGGCAGAATGAAATCATCCACAATGAAGCTCACTCTATAATACTGCAAAAGGGACTGTTATCTGGCTAGACTATTCAAACTAATAAAATAGAAATCCAGTGATACAGAACAAAGTGAATTGTATCGCCATCCTCACGTTTGATGCTCATATAGACATTAACACTAATATGCATATGCCCATGCATGACCCACATACACAACAAAGCTCCCAAGAAAAACCACCCATATTTACCTGAAATCAGCAAAATCTCATCTAGAGCTGGTGTTTGAATGAGAAACAATGAAAGTCACCCATTTTGCATAAGACAAGTGGGCATGCACATGGATACTTCCCATGTGAAGGTTCTAGACATCTCACTTCACTGGAGAGCTACACTATAAGGAAGTTATCTGCAGGTTCTTTTCAAGATACACACAATATATTAATGAGTTTTGTTCCCATTGTCCCTCATTAGCTCTGGATGCAATGAAGTCTACAGACTAAAGGCAGAGGTGTCAAATATGTAGCTAAAATGGAACTGGAAGATATTTAACAAAATAAAAATCAACAGAATGTTGATAATGTTAATATGTATTTTTCTAAGTCAATATACACATACTAAACCATCAATGCAGAACAGTGTAGAATGCTGGAAAGAGTACTGAGTTTGGAGTCAGATAACCTGTCAGGACCAGTCCTGGTTCCGACAATATTGGATCATCGAAAAGTCTGAGCCTTAAACTCTTCATCAGCAAAATAAAGATAATCATACTTACACAATCTACCTCATAGAACTGTAGTGAGAAAAGTGCTTTGCTAATCCTAAAATAGTATAGAAACATGAACCATTATTATTTGTTCATTTTCATGCAAGTTAGTATTCCTTGATTAGGAGATGTATAATTTTAACTCCTTCCTCCCGCTTTCTTCTTCCTTCTTTCATGTAAGTGAAGATAATCCTGGATCTACCACTAAGCTATGTTAACTTGGTCAAGTTATTTGATTCCTGAGATTCACTTTCTTCATTTGTAAAAAATGGATCATAAGACTATCTTCCTCACAAGGCTGTCATGTGGATTAATGGCATATAGCATGTGTAATATGCCACTTTTGGGGGCAGGGAAAGTTTGGTTTTACCTTGTGACTTCATCCTGTCACCTAACTCCTAGTGTGCAAAACCATTCCATTGATAGAGATCAATAATTCATCTGTAATTTATAGTTCTGTGGCATACAGTTTGTATATACCAAAAGGAAGATTCTGAATCTTCTCATACTTTACACCCCCCACCCCTACCACATACTCTATAATCCAGTGACATAGGCCCTCCTTGCTGTTCTTCAAACAAAATGCCCCATCTCCCAACTCTGGGCATTTTTATTGGCTGTCCATCATGCCTGAAATGCTCTCCCTTCTCGTCTCCATCTCCTGGCTTCTCTAGCTTCTTTCAAGTTCCAGCTAAAATGCAACCTTCTAGAGCAGTGGTTCGCAACCTTCCTAATGCCACAACCCTTTAATACTTGTATGTGGGCATATCTGCATGTGGGCAGATGTGCCTGGAGACAGATAAAGAAGCAGTATCTTGGTTCCTAAGATCATCGGAAATATGTGTTTTCTGATGGTCTTAGGTTGACCCCTGTGACCCCTATGAAAGGGTCATTTGACCCCCAAAGGGGTCGTGACCCACAGGTTGAGAACTGCTGTTCTAGGGCAAGCTTTTCCCAATCCCCCTTCATTATACTACCTTTCTTCTGTTGACTACTTCAAATTTATGGTCTATTTGTACATATTTTGCATGTGGTATCCCCCACTAGACCATGAGTTCATTCAGAACAGGACTTTCTTTTGCCTTCCTTTGGATCCCCAGTACTTAGCACAGATAGATGTTTACTGACTGACTGACTTACCAATATACTTTGCTTCTCATGTAGTGCTATTTAAATGCAAATGACATTTATTTTTATTTTGTTCCAACTTCCTACCCAATACAGAAATTTTTTACATTCAGCTTCTACATAGTACAATTTTGCAAAGTAGCAAGGACAATACACTGAGTTACTAGACCTGGGTTCTAGACTTGATTCTACTACTAAATATCTTTTGACCTTAGGGATTCCATTTTTCTTATCCCGAAAATGAGAGTGTTAGACTTCATCCTCTCCAAGGCTCCTTCCAGCCCTAAAATTCTACTAGGGTCACTGTCAGAAAGTCCGTCCTTATCTAGCAATTGGCCCTAGCTCTGCTCTGTGGGGCAATTTAGAAAAAAATCTGATCCCTCTCCAACAAGACGGTCCTTTAAATATTTGAAGACAATTACTATGTCCTCCCCCCCTGCCCCCATCACCAATCTCTTCTCTTGTTCAGGTTATACAACTTTATTTCTTTAAACTACTCTTTTTATATCCTGGTTGTCAGGCCCGTTGGCATTCGAGCTGCACCATTGTGGATACAATGAACGTCACTCTAAAAATGTGGTGCCCAGAACTGAAGACACTATTATTCCTGATGTAGTCTGTATATGTCTTCTCCAAAATTATCCTCTGAGGTCTCACAGGGAGAAGGGGAACTTGAGAGACATGAATTCCTCCTTCACAAAGGCATTTTTCCGCAAATAGACTCAGGGAATGAGCCTGCTGCTTTACATAACTACTAGAGTAAGAGAAACAGGCTAGTAAAGGAACATAAATGACATTTTACCCAATTGCTCATTCCACCAACCCCAGCACCACTAAACAGCTGCGCATGGCTGCAATGGAGAATTGCTTGAACTAACAAAGGTAACATCTGTGAAGCATCTTAACTGAGATCTTTTTACTCTTAAAAAAATATTTTTTTTTTTGGTTTTCCATGGCAAGATGCTAATTGCAATGAATGACTAACTGCATGATAGGGCACAGCAAGCAATCTCTCTTGGGGCACTCAGTGCTACTTATAATCTGCAACATATTCATGTGGCCATCAGCATGGAAGTCAGGAAGTAAGAGTATTTTAGTGTCTAGAACAATGAAATCTAAACCAAGTCTACTGGGTTGAGTTTAAAGTATGGATGTCTTAAGGGAGATGGTTTTTTTTTTTTGTATTCCCCGCATGAATTTTGATTAAAACAAACACTTTGAGTTAGGTATGGCCCAATCCCACCAGTGAGAGCCAAGGGATGCAACTGCTTCCCCTCTGAAGGTGAACTGACTCCTTCAAGGTACCCTTTAAAGAGTCACTAACTTAGTAAATGTTGACATACAAACTGTTGAACTTTTCTATGAATGTTACATACTTTTAATTGCTAAATCAGTAGCCCTTTTACAAGTACCACGAACAGAATTCATTCTTTGCTACTAAGTAATTTACTTCCTAGGAAGTCTTTAATTTTAGTGACTTTCCTCTTATATTATCTTCAAATTACCACATAACTAGCAATCTATAAGTATAAATATATGGTGTTATGTATATATATATATATATATATATATACACACATATATATATACACACATACATATATGTGTATATATGGGCAGCTAGGTAGCACAGTGAATAGAGTATTGGGCTTAGAATCAGGAAGACTCATCTTCGTGAGTTCAAATCTGGCCTTGGACACTTATTAACTGTGTGACCCTGGAGAAGTCACTTAACCCTATCTGCCTCAGTTCCTTATCTGGAAAAGAGAATGGCAAACCACTCTAGAATTTTGCGAAGAAAACCCCAAATGGGGTCAGAGAGAATCAGAAATGATTCAAGGACAATGAAAATCTATGAAAGATAGGTGGTATTATTATCCCTATTTTGCAGTTAAATAAGCTGAGGAAAACAGGTTAAGTGACTTGCCCAAGGTCACACAGCTAGTAAGTGTCTAAGACTGGATCTGAAGTCAGGTTAACCCAGTAAGCTATCTTTCTAACTTGCCTCTAGATACTTGTTTCTGTGTTTTTATTTTCTTTGTATCCCAGCACTTAGAACGGTGTCATAATAACAAATGCTTACTGACTGACTGACCGACAAAAAGTTCTTTACTTACTATTGGTAAAAAGAAAACATGCGTTAAGAATTCAAACCAGGCATAACTTACAAAAACTCCTAATTTCTCCCTTTCCTTGGCCTCCTGCATTTTCTAATAGTATCTGAGCCGGTGTCTAACAGGCTTTGGAAATCTCTTTCTTCTATTTTAGTTTCTACTTGGAGTTGAAATGTTGAAAAAAAAAAACCCTATTCTGTGAGTCACTAAGTCTCCTAGCTGAGGTAAAAACATACAGGATATCCTAATATGCTTTACTTAATAAAATAATGGGGTCCTTCCTCAGTGTGACAACTCCCACTCACTTTTGTGTCAGTCAGCAGGCTTGAAAAATTCTCTGGCCCGAAGCACAAAAAGCCACTTTCTTATGGGCCCAATTTCTCTATAGCTCAAGTCTTTGATAAAACCTCTCTTTCAACCATGGGCTCTTTCCCAGTCAAGCAAGCAAAGGTGAAGAAGTAATCCAAATTGTTGGATAGAAAAACAGTGACATCTTTTTTAGTGCATATAGATGGGAATCGGGCTATACAGAAGTGCTTTGGAATCTGTAAGCTCTGTACTAGAAATAAGTTAAAACCGTAAGTAAGGGGATAGGGGAGAAGCTGAGAGGAATCAAACAAGGAAGTGACATACATGAGAAGACTCCTTTTTAAAAATCAAAATCAAAATCAAGCACTTTCTACCTTGCCTTTGATTCACAGATTTTCTTAGTTTGCTGCCTCCCTCAGTTTCCTCTGAAGTTCATCAGGCTTTGGAAAGAATCTGGGACCTATTTGTGTTTGTGTGGCGATTAAAATACGGTTGCTATTCATCATAATTTTACTTGAGCAGAATGGGGCATGGAAGGTCTCAGTCTGAATCCCAGCACAACCTTTGCCTCAGGAGTTTATTTCCCATCAATAGGCAGTTTTTGTCTTAACTTTTAAGCCAAGAATTAGGTACAACCTCTTTAACATACAGAGAAATTCTCTACAAATGAAGACGATGGTAACCCAAGAAAAGTGCCTTGTCTTACTGGTCCATAGGCAGTATAAATTCTAAAGTGACAGGGAGCAGAAAGTGGAGCCAGAAAGCCCAAGCCCAGCCACTCACTAGTTGTGTATCCTTGAGGGTGTCAGTATTATAGTTCAGAGAATAAAATGAGATAATATAGGTTTTACTTAAGATTCACAGGCACTGTGGAAGGGAGATCCATCTTGCCCTATCGGAAAGTTAGAGGAGTGATGGGGGAGGATATAGGAGAGATTAGATTGGGGGAGGGGTTATACAAGGGGATGGCTGTTTTGAGGGGGGGGG
>JAQQSV010007469.1:0-14015 GCA_028646515.1 Pseudochirops corinnae
GAGATAGAATTTGTGAGTGACCAATGGGCAGTCAATGGAGAAGGATTTAACAAGGGGTCC
Source organism: Pseudochirops corinnae (assembly GCA_028646515.1). NCBI lineage: Eukaryota > Metazoa > Chordata > Mammalia > Diprotodontia > Pseudocheiridae > Pseudochirops > Pseudochirops corinnae. The sequence goes on from JAQQSV010007469.1 coordinate 61, forward strand.
TCCAGCATCTGTCCCATCACTGTCATTGGGACTTCCTGAATGTTTGGCCTAAGATAAATGTTGTCTGTGAAAAGATTGCTGAGGCCCAATATGATAGACACAGGGTTTGTAGCCCATGAAGTCACTGAACATTTAGTCAGAGGTATGACTGGTAGAAAGGACTCTGACTCATTCTGAAAGGTCTGGATTTGAATCCTGGCTTGGCTATTTATTGCCTGAGTGACCTTAAATAAGTCACTTGATTGCTCTGGGCTTCAGTTTCCTTATCTGTAAAATGAAGGTCATAATAGCACTTACCTTGAAGGGTTGTTGTGAGGATCAAATGAGATAGTATTTGTCTAGCACATAGTAAGTGCTGTGTAAATGTTGGCTCTTAAATATTGTTATTATTTTGAGTGTAAGCTCCCTAAAGGCAGGGGCTTTGGCTTTTGTCTTTGTAGCAATACATAGTGTGGTACCTGGCACATAAGGAATTGACAAGGGTGGGGTGCATAGTGGATTGGGGGCTGAACATGGAGTCAGAGAGACCTGAGTTCAAATTCCTCCTCAGATCCGTTTTGGTGTTTGAGGCCCTAAGCCTCAATTTCATCTTCTGTAAAATGGAATAATGATGACCTCCAGAGTTGTAGTAAGACTCCAATGAGAGGATTCTTAAGGTGAGAGAGGGGAGCTAGATTTGGAATCTGGGTTCAAATCCCAATTTTATTCCTGATTACCAGAGTCATCTTGGACAGGTGATCTTCTGGGTCTCAGTTCCCTCATCTATCAAAAAAAAGAGGTATTTGGATAAGATGATTCCCAAGGGCCTTTTTGGCTTGGAACCTGTGACCAAATAATCCTATGATTGGGTCCTGGAGGTAAAATCGGCCAGGCCTTCTATAGAAGAGCGTTGTCGTTGTTTGGGGCTTCTGTGAAATAAGGGAATTGGAAGAGAGGGTCTTCGAAGGTCCCTTTTGGCTCTGACCATCTGTGATTCTAGGAGGCTAAAGATCGAAGCATACAAACTCCATGTCCCAGTTCTCCACGTAGCACCAATTGCTAAGCACCCACACTTGGATTTTGCTTAGTGGTGAAAGTTATTAAATGGGCAATCTAGCGCCTGATAGCTTCCTTCTGCTCATGTCTACTTCTGGCTCTCATACTCAAACTCCCTTTTCTTTTCTTCTTTCACTTGGGTGTCACAACAGGATTTCCTCTGGTCTAACCACATGGGCAAGACCTCTTGTCTGTACTTTTACTGCTTGCTAACTGGTAATTTCAGAGGGTTCCGCCATTTTAAGCTAACTTCGACCACCTTCGTGCACTCTGGGCTTTAGCTTGGCCCAGGATACCCAAAGCTTGGTATGGCGACATGGGATTCTGCAAGGGCTGACTGTTAGCTGATTGCTCTCTCCAGAATAAAAGTAGAGGTGTGTTTCACAAGGAAACTCATGAGAAAAGTCATCCAGGTGTTCAGCAAACAATTTAAGAGTACATATGTCAATTCAACAGGCATTTATTCTTATTAATAATAAAAGAGTTAGTATTTATATAGCGCTTTAAGATTTGCAAAGTACTTTATAAATATGATCTCATGTGATCCTTACAACCCTGGGAAGTAGGTGCTGTTATTATCCTTATTTTACAGATGAAGAAACTGAGGCAGACAAAGGTTAAATGACTTGCCCAGGGTCACACAGCTAGTAAGTTTCAGCAACTGGATTTGAAATCAGACCTTCCTGACTCTAGGCCCTGCACTCTATCTACTGTACCATCTAGCTGCCTCTAGGTTGGTACTATTATCTGGTACACCTGCTGTGTGCCAGACATTGTGCTAGGCATTTACCAACAAAAATGAAATAGGCTCTGCCCTCAGGGAGCTTACATTGTACTGGGAGACAACATCACATGTGCAGATACTAAATACAAAATCTGTACGAAGTTAGGAGTGGGGAGAACGCCTTTCCTTCAGGGTCCAGGGGCCCTCTCTTGGCTACTGAAGGATCTCCATGACTGTTCCTATTACTCCATCTTCTTCTCTTATGACCTTTTTCTTATCAGTGAAATTTCCTTTCCCTAGGTTTATTGCCTCTGCTCTTAGCTTTAACTCAGGTAAGCCTCTTCATTGAGGCTCACTCTTGGGCTCTTAGCCTGGAGCTAAAGCCCACCCTGTGAAAGCCCCCATAGGTATTGACTGTCTTGCAGAATGCCCAAGGGATGGTCTCCAGAAAGCCAGAGCAGGTCCGTTCTCCTGGATGCTGAGATCCATACCTCTCAGGGAAGACAGATCCTTCTTGTGGCTCTTGAGAAGTATCATTTGGGCAGGAGTACTTCTTTATCTAGACCAGAGCTGGGGAACCTGCGGCCTTGAGGCCACATGTGGCCCTCTGGGACCTCAAGTGTGGCCCTTTGACCAGAAAGTGGGGGAGGTTTTGACTGAAAGGGCCACACTTGAGGACCTAGAGGGCCACATGTGGCCTTGAGGCTGCAGGTTCTCCAACCCTCAATTCTGGACCCTTCCTTTGCCCCATCACATGGTGAGAAGACTGGAGACCAGATGCTCTACCCAAAGTTTGGCTTAGGAGGGACTGAGGATGTTTAGCCTGTGAAAGAGAAGACAGTGGGGACAGGAAAGCTGTCTTCAAGTACTTGAAGGACTGTCATGTGGAAGAGGGATTGACTTTGTGCTCCTTGGCCTGAGGGCTGAGCTGGGAGCAGTGGGGCAGATTTAGACCTGATGCCAGTGATGAGAGCTGCCCTGAGAAGTAGCAAGTTCTCTGGCTCTGGAGGTCCTCAAGCAAAGGCTGGGTGGCTTCTGTTTACCTGTAGGTTGTACAACATGTAATTCCATGTGTATCAAAGCAGGGGCTTGAAAGGCAATTATTCTCTTTCCTCCTGGATTCAGAGATTTCCACTGTAAGACTATAAGCCCCTTGAGGGAAAGAACTAGCTTTGGTTTGTTTGTTTTTTCATCTCTGTATCTCTAGTATAGTGCTTTGCACAAATTAGATGCTTAGTAAATGTTGGTTGAATTGAATACATTCGCACACGGGAAACTGTTCCCTTTGAGTTTACTATCTTTGATGGATCAACATTTCCCTTAAACTCAGTCTGTAAGTCTTTCTGCAGCTTCATAGGAAAGACTTATTAGGATTTGGAGCTAGAGGGGATCTTAGAGATGGGTAACTCCAATCCCTTCATTCCACAGGAGTGGAAACTGAGGCACAGGGAGGAAAAGTGGTTTGCCCAAGGTCATACAAATATGAAATAGAGTAGGGATTCTGTTTCAGGTCCTTGGATTCCAAACCCCATGCTCTTTTCACTAGGACATGCAGCTTTTTATTCCATAACCTTAATAGCTATTAGAGAAATTCCCATCTGAATTGTATCTAACAGTGAGCTCCTTCCAGGAATCTGGTGCCACTTTCTGAGATTTCCTCAACTCCCTTGTGCCTGCCAAATTCAGAGGCGGAGAAGCTAAATCTGGCCTTATGTATGTAGGGCCCTCCATGACTATTTCCAGTTCCTTGCTGAATGTCAGTGGTACCCAGAGATGTTGGGTGAAATCCTCACTGACCTACATAAGTTTGGAGAAGAAATGCTACTGCTGCTGACGTAAGGCTCTCCCCCGACACTGATCAGTGAGTAACCAAGCACGAATCATCTGGGATTGAAGCCTCCTGAAACACAGGCATGGTCCTGCCCACCCCCCCCCCCCATGCCCTTTTGACAGTGTATATGGTGTCACTTGACATAGTGACTTCTGCGGAACCCTGGTGTGTGCCGGGGCTATCCAGCACAGAAGAACAACAATTGTGGGGATGGGAGAGGGTTTGGTCTGAGGGAAAAAAAATGGCAATAACATTAAGTAACATTTATTACTCAAAAAATAAATAACAAGATGATCACAGGTTCACTTGGAAAACAGTGAAGACTACAGCTGGATACAGTAGATTTCCCATAAGCAAAGTCAACTCTCAATGGTCAACATGTGGATTCTCTATGGAACCCAGAGATTATTCCACTCCCCTGTGCTACCTCACTGGTCATAGGGCTGCTTCCCTCTGCCCACAAGGGATCCTTGGTGGGAATGGATGGGGATAAGCAGGAGCTGATTGTAAATGCACATGAGGCATGGGATCTCCCTTCCCCCCTCCTCACCTTTGGAGATGATCCAATGTCCTGCCCACTGGAAGACTCTAGATCAGTGCTTCTTAAACTGTGGGTCAAGACTCCATATGGGGTGCACTGAACGGGTCTTGAGTGGAAAAAGTCTAAGAAGTCCTGCTCTAGATAGTACATGTCAAAACTAGGTCCTGAATAACAAATTCCTGAAATGGTCACATGTATTTGAACTCACACTATTCCAAGTGACAGTGATATAAAAATGGCAGTTGGTTCCAGCCCAGGGGAAATATGTAGTGAGAATTTGAATAATGCAACCACTTCAGGGGACTCATTTGTACTAATAGGGACCTGGCTTTCCCCTCCTTCCTTCCCTCCCTCTCTCTCTCTTTCCTTTCTCTTCTTTCTCCTAGTCTGTCTTTCTTTTCTCTCTGTCTCTGTCTGTCTCTGTCTCTCTGTCTCTCTCTCTCTCACACACACACACACACACACACACACACACACACTTTCTATATATTTCTGTGTCTCTGTCTATATCTCTGTGTCTATCTCTCTCTGTCTCTGTCCTCTCTCATTCTCACTCTGGGTCTCTGGGGGATTCACTGGATGTCTGCCTCAGTTTCATGTGTTTTAAACCACAATCCCATGTAGGGCAGGGACTGTTTCTGTTTTGCTCTGGGAATCCCTTAGTATGTACAGCACTGCCTATGTAATAAATAGTATTTGATTAAAGAAAGTCCGAGGAATATAAATAGTCCAAGCCAGGAAAGCCCAGGCAGCTCCAGAGGGTTTAGTTTGAACTGCTTTTTTCTATATGGCGAAGATTGATGGCATCATCTTTGGCCACAAAAGGAGGAGTTACATTTTTTTTCACAATTTAAATAAACCGAAATATGTGAATCCTGTCCCGTGACTCACTTGGGTGGGATCAGTCACATTGATAAACACTGAAGCTCCTTGTTGCAGGTCAAAGGTTCCTCCCAAGCGAATTGACTGTTGCCTACAAGGTTTAGAGGGCGCTTGGGTGTTTGCTGCTCGGAGGAGGACTCTCTCTGATCCGCTTGATTTCAGGCAGAGGTTGGCGATAAATGGTGCCTGACTGGAAGCTTCTCGGTTGGAGCAAAAGGTGACTTGGGAATAGATATAGTAAAGTCCTGAGCTTTGGACGGTCAGTTTTCCATCCCTGTAGGATAATGAGTCGCTCACGGTGTAATATCCTTTTTTGGCCCACTGTAGAACTGTGTAGGAAAGAGAAAACAAAGTAATCAATTGGGATGTCTTTCATGTTTCATATTCTAATGAACAAGAAATATAAGACCATGCAAGGCCATGAATTATTATCTTGATGACTTCAAGAAAGCCCTTTCCCCAGTCTGGGCTCCAGTTTTCTCCTCTGTTAAAGGGGGTTGGGCTAGAAAGTCTCAAAGTTTCCTTCTAGCATAAAAAAGATGTCCCCTACATGTGGAAAGTAGAGGAGCTGTCACTGACAATAGCTATTTAATTTTAGGAAGGTCTGGAATCAAATCCTGCCTCTCAGGCATGCAAGGTGTGTGACCATGGGGCAAGTTATTTAACCTTACAATAACTGAGGCAGCTCCCTTACCATCCTAAGTTACAGGTGAGTTGATTGAGGGTGGGAGGTTCTACATGGATAAAATTGTAAATCTGGACCTGAGATTTCATTGATGGGGTGGGAGTGGGGGAGGAAACTCCTAGGGAGGAACTTCCCTCTCTCAGTGCAGGTTGACACTTGTTCTGCAATTTCCAGTTTTGGAGAGTCGCCTGGGGACACTGAGAAGTTAAGTGACTTGTCTACCCAGCCAGTATGTATATGTGTGTGTGTGTGTGTGTGTGTGTGTGTGTGTGTGTGTGTGTGTGTGTATATACACAGAGAGAGAGAGACACACACACACACACACACATATATTAAAAAAATAAGGAGGGGAAAGACAAATTCCCCAACAAATTATACACAAGGCCTCATGACTACTTAAAAGCAAATCCCCAAATCCTACCATTAGTCAACACCATGCTTCAATTTTACAACATACACCATTTGTCAGCCACAGCCCAGCAAGGCAAGAACTGATTTATTCCTCCCTAATCATGCTGATGCAAAGCAGGCCTGCCTCCCACTGAGGGGACTAAAATTAGGAAAGGAAGTATGAAAATAAACTTGTCAAGTTCCCCGTCTGTTTTGATCTCCCCTTGTAGTGGGCGCCACCGCCTTGCAAGCTTGGTGGTATGCAAAGCCTCTGTAGTCTTGTGGCTGAGCCCAGGCACCCACCAGCAACACCCTGCGCCATTTTCTTGACTCAGTCTGAGTGGGGTTCAAAGTGGCAGGTGTGTGCACCAGATTTCCAATCTCAGCTCCCACAGAGAGTTCAATTGGTGGGGGTGGGGGCTTCATGGGGAAGAACTCGATGTTGTGTTGACTGAGCAGGCACACACACCCCTGGGGTGACAAACTGGTTTTCTCATGTCGTATCAAGACCCAAGAATCTGGGGAGACACAACTTTAAGTGTTAGGAGGAACAACTAGTTTAGTCTGAAATCTTTAGGCCTTACAGACCAGCTCTGCCTTAAGAGATATCCAACAACCAAATCACGCCCAAATGTTGCTTGTTTGGAATGTTCAATACCCAATGTTCCTTTTCATCTAGGCCATTTGGCAAAAATTAACACAGAATGGGCTGATTTCGCACCAGACTCTGATCTCCCTCTCACCCCCACTCCCAAACCTGGGTGGTTCCTACAGGGCAGAATGACAAAAGTCCCAGGCCTAACATCTAACTCATCTAACATGAGTTCTTTCAGGGAACTATATCCAAAGAGCAGGAAACATCTATCAAATGGTGACTCTCGTTTCTTTGGAACTTTCTTTATAACCCCTCCCCTACCAGGTAGAAAGTACACAAATTATTAGTCCCATTTGACAGCTGGAGAAACTGAGGCTCAGAAAGGGGAAAGTGACTTGCCCATTATCATACATCTGGTTAGTGGTACAGTCAGATGCCTTTAAGAGAATTAGTAGAATTGGGGCTCTCTGTTTTTTAACATAAACACATTGGAATTCACTTGATGACTGTAAAGAGTGCCGATCAGGCTCTCAGAAGCCATCTATCAACTTCCTCATTTTACAGAGGAGGAAACTGAGGCCCAGAGAGGGGAAGGGAGTTGCCTAAGGCCCCACAGGGCAGAATTTGAATCCAGGTCCTCTGATTCCAAAGCCCCCAAGTGCTCTTTCTTTTGTATCATATGAAGACCCTGGCTTTTAAGATGTTGCTGTGGCCTTTAGAGACATTCAAAGGTTGGCCCTCTGCTCTTGGGGCCACAGTCTCAGACTGCATTTATACGGATGGGGGTGGCGGTGGTAGAGATTTTGTGCTTGATGTCTTTGTTTCCATTGTTTTATCAAATGCAAAGCATCCTGCAGTACCAGCTAGGTGCTGTGTCCTGATTCAGGCCTGTGACACTAGACGAACGTTTGTGGAAATAAAATCATTCGGAGGTGAAGAGATCAGAACACATCATCTGTTCTTACTTCATTGGAAAATGTGACGTTGGCATCTATTGATCTTTGTAGAATGATTTTACCTTTAATTTCCCTCGGGCTAGCCATACTGAGACTGGGGTTTACTGGAGGGGGATCAACAGATGGGAAAATGTCCCTTGGCACCCATTTTTATCAATGCGAAGGCCAGCTTTCATTTTTCAGGCAGTAGATGCTGGGGAGGGGTGTGGGGCGAGTTTAATGGCAAGGAGTCTGTCCACTAGGTGTTTCCTCTGAGCTGACCAAGCACCAATCCCTCCACCTAATGTTAGCTCATTTGGGAGCAGGCAATGAAGGAGGAAGACCGGGCCTTTGGTGTCATCTCTTCAGTGTCTCTCCCAGTCTCCCCTGTGCTTTGGGGCTCTCTGTAAAGACAATGGGGAGGAGGGGGAATGGATGGGCTTGTCAATCAGACCCCGAAGAAATAGACCCACTGTTCTGTAAAAAAACAACTTTGGCTAACCAATGCCATAGCTCCAATGGGAATTGAATTTTTAAATGCTACAAGACTTACCAGCTGTTGATTTACTGTTGGTGGTACTTGTCAGATGAGCTGCAATCGGTAGCTGCTTCTGATCCCCTGAAATTAATTAAAAGCCATGAGATGTGTCAGACACAAACATCCAACGGGTCTGAGATCTCATGTTTCAGTTTTCTCATATGACTAAGTCTCCTAAGCAAAGCAGGGAGTTCAATTGCCTGGCTTGATCAGGCCAAAATGCTTGGCCTGTGCCTGAGGAGGGAGAGCACAATGGCCTGGCTACATCAAGCCTCCATCACATTTGACTTTTTGCTGCTTGTGCCCACCCCTCACCCCATCCCCCAATACCATCAACAATGGTTACAATCTTCCTTTGGGGAATAAGTCATGGGATCAGTGATGGAGAGATGGAAGGAAGTCAGAGGCCATCTAGTCCAGCCTGCCCCTCCCCCCATTTAAGAGATGAGGAAGCTGAAGCCAAGAGAGATATTGAGTTGTCCAAAACCACATACATGGTTACGTGACACTGAGTACTTAATATATTGGTTCAGATGCTTTGACCCACTTCCAGCTACCTAGGTCCTGCTGGTCAGTTCTGCCACAGACTTCCACCATTTGTCCCCATTTCCTAGGTTGCAGTCTTCTTCCCTCACCCAGCCTGGATGCTCCTAGAGGCCAGAGACAATGCCCAGCAGGATACCTTGCACACAGTAGGCATTACTTTGATTGAATTTTATTGACCCTGGGAGCTTGTGACTGTGGTATTCTGAGTATAAGGAATCATAGAATCTTAGAACTGGAATTCAATTCAGTTCAGTTCACTAAGCATTTATTAAGCACCAGTTGTGAGCCAAACATTGTACCAAGTGCAGGGGTTACAAAGATAAAACAATGCTTGCCCTCACAGATCTTCCAGGTGATAGAATACATGTGCCCAGATAAGGAAATAATACTATGTTTTTCTCTTAGTCCAGATTATTGATTTTATCCGTTTGGGGAAGTCCTGGTATGGAAACTCCCTTTACTAATGCAGGTCAGCAATTTGTCTATGCGCTTTGACCACTGCCTAGGGCAATGGAGAAGGTAAGTGACTGGCTCAGGGTTACACAATTATCCTGTGTCCAAAACAGGGCTTGACTGTGTCTTCTTGACTCTGCCTCTCAAATACAAGTACAAAGAAATCTGGAGACAAACAGGAGGCCTTCCGCTAAGGCCTAGTGGCAGACGGATTGCCATACTTGAAGCATGAATCTCCCCTAAAAGGATCCTCGAGCCGCTGACTGAAGGCCTCCAGTGACGTTCACCGAGTCCTTAGGAGGCCCATTCTATAGGGAATGGGTAATATAGGCCATAGATTGAGAGCCAGAAGGGACCTTAGATGTCCAATGTCCTCATTTCACAGATGAGGAAACTGAGGCCCCTAGAGGCAATTTGTCTAAGGTCATACAGGTTATAATAGAGCAGAAGAGGATTGAACTCAGGTCTTCTGTTCTTTCCACTCCATTGCAATGCCCTGCTTCTCCCCTCTCCCCCCTTCGCTATAACTGTTGGTCAGATCTAACTTTCAGGAAGTTTGTCCTTCCCCCAAGCCAAAACCTATAACTTTCACCCATTTGTCCCTAGTTTGATTCTATCACTGCCCCCCCCCCCATCTGAGAAAGGGTGTGACATAGCCAGGAGTGGGCTGAGCCAGCTCAAAATGAGCTGATTGTAAAATTTTTGTTGTGAACATTTATACCTTGAAATTGCTACACATCTGGGCTCTACTGATTGTTCTGTTGATTATCTAAGCTTAAGAAAGTGTTAGAGAAAATGTTAATAATTCAGATTAAACTTCAAACTGTTGGGGGTATATTTTTTTTAGTCATCTATTAAACATTTACCAGCATAGAGTCACAAACTACCATTCAGAGAGAAATAATTGTCTGGGGGGAGGGTGGGGAAGGAGAGAGGGAAGGTCAGTCAGTCAATAAACTTATTAAGGACCTACTATGTGCTAAGCACTGTGCTAAGTGCTGGAGGTGTTGTTCTAGTGTCATGGTGCTTGTTAGGCCACATGGACTCCATTATTTCTGGTTCTGTGTCCTATGAGGAATAGTATAAAGAACTGGGGAGTTAAGCTCAAACTGGAGACTTAAGGGGAAGTGTGTGTGTGGGGGGGACAACCTCTGAATGGAAGGAGCTGGCTTGTTCTCCCAGGCTGGATGAGTGAGCTGTCCAGCATTAAACATTCTTCCAATAGTTATGGGTTTGAGGGCCAGTGGAGGCCGCGTCCAGCCTGAAAGCTGCAGTGGCTAAGGACAGAGGAACTAATGGCCCTGGCCCTAGATGTAATTGAGCAGAGGCCACATGACCACTAGTCTTGGCCAGGATGCTAGGGCAGGTCTGCATTGTGGGAGAGGATGAACTAGATCTGGCCTGCAAAGAGCTCTTGCAGGCTTCAAATTCCATAGCAGGGCTCTGGGGCATTGACTTCAGTCTCCATAAACAAAGCTGATATGGTTCCCTGGTGAGAGAGGAGGAACTTCCCAGTCATCCAGAGGAATGAAGAGGTAGGAGGATGGAATTCCACACTCCATCTTGTGGCTCTAATGTCTTGACCCAATTACATGAGTATCATCCCGTCTGCTTCCTGGCTTCCTCCAAAGCACAGCTCAGGCAACACCTCCCACGTAAGGCCTTTCCCAGTGCCCCCACTTGACCACGCCTCTCTCCCCCTTAAAATGGTATTGCATTATGAACTTTGTGTATACTTTGGATTTCCTGCTCTGTATGAATGTTGTGTCTCCTTGGGAGAGTGGAATCTCCTTGAGGGCAGGGATGGTTTTCCTTTTAGTGTTTATACCTCAGTATCTTTTACCATGCCTGACCCACAGTGGGCCCTTTGGGAAAAAAAATGCTTGTTGAATTGAATCAACCTGAGGTGAGGGTTAAATGATAGTACCATCAATTTAGAAGCATTGTGGGATAGTAGAACTAGTTCTGGCCTCTGCAGTGTGAGTACCTGGATTCGAATCCCACCCTTGATGATGGATGATCTACGGCCTATGGAACTTTGAGTGAATCATTTTGTTTTTCTGGGCTCCAGTTTCCTCTTCTATGAAATGGCCAAGATTGATCTCTAAGGCCCCTTCCAGCTCAAAGCCTATGAGGCTACAGTCATTTCTGCTCCTGAGCCTCATTCCCTCTTCTGTACAATAAGGAAGTCAGACTAGATGTTCTCTAATTTACTCAGCCAAAGTCCAGGCTCCTCTGCCACTCAGAGGGAGGGAGTCACCCCCAAAGACCAGGGCTTCACAAGGTAGTGCGTTGTTTCCAGTTGGATTTGCCAGGCTCGAAATGACTTGCTTCCAAACATTTGTTCCACTTGCTCCTCCCCACCCCTCCAATTCCTACCCATAGTTCCTTTCCCTTTTGAAGTGCTCCTGGGAAATGTCCCAAGCCACTTACCTTTCTGCTTCTCAAATGTCTCCTTTGTGGGGCTCTCCTCAGGCTGAAACAAGAAGAAGCATCATAGGTCATTGGGGCAGTAGGAGGTGGCAGGGACAGCTAGGAGGACCACTGGTCCTATACCACCATTGTCTTCCTGTTCTCTACTTCCCCCATCCCACCAACAGACCTCCCCTTGCAGCTGCTCTTCTCATTCCTGAACCTTTCACTAATGCCTGTGTGCACATTTGAGAGCCTATGGGCCAGACTTCCCTCACTGCCTCAAGAGTCCAGGGAGTAATCTAGAAAATTCCAGTTTTAAGACCTCCTCATTCTAGGACCCTATCCAGACCAGGGGCTCAGCTCAGGTACCGCTTCCTCCAGGAAGCAACCCTGTCCCTCCATTGCACTCCCCTAAAGGGATCAGAGGATTAAAATTTGATTGTAGACTTTCTACCTGGAAGGGACCAACCTCATGAGCCACATAGGCCAATTCCTTCATTTTATAGGTGACTAAATGGAACAAGGAAAATGAAGTGACTTGCCCAAGGTCACATGTATGATCCTTGATCTAGAGTTGGGAGAGATGTCAGAAGCCAACTAGTCCAACCTCTTCTTTTTACAGAAGAGGAAACTGAGGCCCAGGGAGGGGAAAGGACTGGTCTAAGGCCACACAAATAGTACATAGGCAGAGCTAGGATTGGACCCCAGGCTCTCTGCCTCCAAATGTAGCAGTCCCTCTATCTCCTTGGTCAATATTTCCTCTAGCTCTTCATCTAGAATTCTCCTCTGTTCTATCATAGTTTTTCTTTCATCATATTTAGCCATGCACACATTCTATTCCGCTTGTTAAACTGTAAGCTTCCTGAGGGCAGGGGTCAGGTCATTTTTCATCTCTGTAGTCCTTACTGGAAGCACTGTTCCTGGCATATTGATAAATGTTTGTGGCCTGGAAAAAAAGCCCTGATGTTGATCACCCCCAGGACATCAAACTCCCTGGATCTGACAGGTGACAGTGAATGGGAGAATCACTTCACACTTGGAGCTGGTACTAGAATCTCAGATAGGCATTTGGGGCTCTAATGGTTGCCTGCAAATGGCCTTTTCATATGGGTCACTGAAAAGATGGGAGGTCCAGAGCTGGGAAGAGTTGAATGACTAGCCTGGGGTCCTCTGAGAAGTGTTGGGGGGGGGGTGTCAAGTCAGGATAGAAATGAAGAGCAAAGTCAGAAATGAAGGCCCAACTTGCTCAACTTAATGTCTGCTAGAAAAGCTGCCACACACCTCGGAAGCAATACTGGATGGAATTCACCATTAATAGAGTCCTATCATTTGGCTGGTTTACAAGAAATGTGTTTTTGTTGGTGTAGTAGATGGTTTCGTTTAGGGCTCTGTACAATCCACTCAGCCTGGGACATACATAAAATCCTTTCCTATTTGTCTTGCCTACCTTTCCAGGAATATTTCATATAAATTCCCTTCATGAATTCTCTGTCCCAAACTGGCTGATGCCCATTTCCCACCTCCTAGCCTTTGCACAGGCTGTTCCACATGCCTTTGATACTCTCCCTCCTTGCCTTGACTTGGAAGAATCTATAGCTTTTTCAAAGGGCAGCTCAGATTCATTTTACCATCTACACAAGGTCTTTCCTGATCCCAGCATTTGCTGGTACTCTCTCCCTCTAGAATTTCTAATCTTTGCATATGTTATCCTCTTTCCCTCATTCCTTAGACTAGAAGCTCTTTGAGGGCAGGGGTTATTCTTATTTGGATATCACTAGTGCCTTACATACAATAGATGCTTAATAAAGGGAGTTCATAGCTTTATCACTAGAAGGAAACTCAGAGGTTATCTTATTCAATACCTTCATTTTACTGAAGAGGAAACTGAGGCCCAGCGAGGTCAAGTGACTTGCCCAAGGTCACATTGCCCAAGTGCCCACTAGTCAGTTCAGAGGCAGAATTTGAACACAGGATCTCTGACTCCACATGGAGAGTTCTTTTCTGTCACCATTTCTGTCTCCCACAATTATTGAACTGAACTGAATTATTGATGTATTTGAATTTGCGCTATTATAATTATGTTGTAATTATGTAAAATATGGTAATTAGTTCCAACCCAATGAAAGTATGCAGTGAAAATCTGAATAATGAAATCACTTCAGGGAGATTCATTATTTGCGATAACTGGGACTGAGTTGTAAACTGAACCAAATTGAACTGAATGAAATTGATCTTAATTGAAATGAATTGATTGGAATTGAACTGAACTGAAGTGAATTGATCTGAATTGAAGTGAACTGAATTGAAAGGAATTGAATTGAGTTGCCAGGGCCTAGGCTGTAAATCACAAAAATCAGCGTGCCATCTGCCCCTTGAACTGCCTGC
>JAQQSV010007470.1:0-14015 GCA_028646515.1 Pseudochirops corinnae
CCTGAAGGGACTTGGTTGAGAGGTTCCAGGTCACCTGAGATCACCTGAGGGGCTCATCCCACAAAGTCAGATCAGATCAATCGATTAAGCTCTGGCCCTTTGGTGATACTAAAGAAAGACTCTGTCCTTGGAGTGCTCCCTGTCTTGGGGAGAAACAGCACTGACAATTCTGTCCAAACAGGATAAATGGGAGAGTGTCTCAGAGGGCAGACTCCAGCATGAAGGGGGGGGTCAGGAAAGGCTTCATGCAGAAGGTACAATTTGAACTGAGGCTCCAGGATGGCCAGGGAAGCCAGGAGACTTCCTGGAGGTGAGGAGGGAGAACTTCCCCAACATGGGGGACAGCCAGAGAAAATTCACTGCCAGGAAGCTAGCATCACTAGATCTAAGAGTCTGGGTCAGGGAGTGAGGCAGTGGGAGATTAAACTGGTTGGGGTGAAGGGAGGTTGTGAAGGACATTGAATGCCAAGCAGAGGATTTTGTATTTGATCCAGGAGAGAACAGCATCCATCACCCAGACCTCTAAAGAAGAGCCCATGTCAAGGGCTGAAGTTGGGTCAAGGAGGATGAGGATTGAGAAAAGGCTTGGCAGTTTAGCAATTGAAAGAGAGCTGATTGGTGATTTTGGAGAGAGCAGTTGGAGTTGAATGATTGAGGCCAGAGGCCTGTCGAAGGTTCATGAGGAAAGGATTGTAGCCTGTCTTCTCAGGGAGCCACTGGAGCTTCTCGGGAATACTGCTCCACTTCCTTCCTCCCCTGGCCAGGCTACCCCTTTCAGAAGCATCTGGTTCGATTTTCAGGACAGTTGATTGGGCTTAGAGTGGGAGGCTCCAAGAAATCCCTTCTAACAACTTGCTTTTCCTCTTGATACATTTATGGGCAGGATGGTACAAAGTAGCCTTGGATGAGAAGCTGGGGCAAGAACGTTCCCTTTGAAGTTGCAAAATTGTATTGAGGGACATGGTAGGAAGTTAACACTGCTTTGAGACAAAGGTCGGCCTGGAATGGAGTGTCGCTTCTCTGGGCTGCCTCAGTTTCCTCTTCTGTGAAATGGGGGGGGTGGGGTTGATTAGCTGACCTCTGAGGTCCTAGGAGCTCAATCTCATGTGAAGTGAGGAATGGTTAGTGTGACCCTGGTGGGCAGAGGGGTCCCCTTTTGCCTCTGGAGCCACACTTTGTGACAATTAGCTCCTTTTTTGACCTTGGGGTAATATAATGGCCCCTCCAGTTAGCTTGGTTCCCTCTCCTGATTGACTTTATCGTCAATGAAAAATTCTTCAGAGTCTCCAGTTAGGGAAATTCCTAACATTTAGGCAGAGGTTGAGCCCCCTCTGCCTTAATTTAGGCAAAAATTCAGATGACTGAAAACTTTTTGGACAAAGAAGGAAGCATAATCCATTGCAGGGTTTGTTAACAGCCAGGCCCTGGGAGAGGAGTGTGGGGAAGGAGCTGACCTTTCATCAGGCTTCCCCCAATCCTTGAAGAGGTAGGTCCAACTCTTCTGTTTTGAGATGCCTTTGGTTTCTCCCTTCTCTGCCACGGTGGTGCCACCTAGCTGCCCTAAGCACTGTTCCTCTCGAGGTTATTGCCTGTGACCCCCTGAAGTGTTGCACTTCAGTAATTGTGAGCCAAGGCGGCAGTCATAGGGGGAGCATTCGGGGATGGGGCCTAAGTACTCCTATGCAAAGGTCTTCTTGGGGAAAGTAGCTGCTAGACTCTGAATATCCTCTTGGACAAAGGAGTCTCCATGTGCTGGGAGGGAGCAGAGTGCTGAGGCTCAGAATACAAGTGGCATTGTTCACACTAGCACCTGGTGCAGGCCAGGACCCTCAACACCTCCACCTGGCTACATCACCCTGTCCTTAGCCTTGGCACAGTCATTATGCTCTTTTCTCCGGGAATTCATTATCCAGCTCCCAGGCTTCTCCACTGCAGCCCCTCCCTGCCCTCAAACATTGAAAAAGTCAATCCAGAAAAAGGTAGGTAGGCTGAGGCACCCAATAATTATAGGGAGTCTTCAGAAATGAGATTCTTTATTCATTCTGGAATTTAACACGCTAGAAGCACAGCTCTTGTTTAAAAGAGCCCAGTGGAACAGAGAGCTAGGGTCTCTCCACGCTTCTGGAATCCAGTATGTTAGATGATGCCCTGCTCCCTGAGGTGACTGAGTCTCAGCTGAACCTTTTCTCCTTTTCCTTGTGCACAGGACCGTGGAGGAAGGAGGAAGGATGCAGACAATCAAGTGTGTGGTGGTTGGAGATGGGGCTGTGGGTAAGACTTGCCTTCTCATCAGCTACACAACCAATGCCTTTCCGGAGGAGTATATCCCCACGGTCTTCGACAACTACAGTGCCCAGATGACTGTGGATGGCCGGACAGTCAGCCTGAATCTGTGGGACACAGCTGGCCAGGAGGAATATGACCGACTCCGGACCCTGTCCTACCCGCAGACCAATGTCTTTGTCATCTGTTTCTCCATCGGCAGCCCCTCGTCCTATGCCAACGTGCGGCACAAGTGGCATCCAGAGGTCTCTCATCACTGCCCCAATGTGCCTATCCTGCTGGTGGGCACCAAAAAGGACCTGCGGAATGACCTTGCCACACTGAAGAGGCTGAAGGAGCAGAGCCTGACGCCTACTACCCCTCAGCAAGGGACCTCCCTGGCCAAGCAGGTGGGCGCCGTTAAGTATCTGGAGTGCTCTGCCCTCATGCAAGATGGAGTTGGGGAGGTGTTTGCAGAGGCAGTGAGAGCTGTGCTATACCCAGTCACCAAGAAGAACCCAAAGAAATGCATCCTCTTGTAGCTCCAGGGACAATGCCTAGGCACCAGCCAGAGCCACGGAAGCCCTGGGGGTACTTGGGACTGGCCCAGATGTGGAAGTGGGAAAGTGGGCAGGGGGGACCTGCCCAGTGGTGCTGAGCATTGGTCTTTGTGGGCTGAAAAGAAAGAAGGTGTGAGTGTTCGCATGCAGCTGTTGCCTTAAAGTTTTTCTTGTCTGTCTTTCTTTTTTGATGTACTCATTTCTGAGAACGTTCTCATTCCTGTTTCCCAGGTGTTCCTTGTTTAGTCCTGCTCCACCCCTTCAGCCTCTGCCCTTCCCCCCCCCCACTTGTTTATGGGAAAGGCTTATGAGAAATGGGGGCCTCCAGACTAGGCTAGCAGGGCACAAGGACCCGACGGCCTCCTACATCTCCTTTTGTTTCCCCCCAAACCCTGCTTGGCTTGGGGCCTCAGGTGCCATTCCTGCTTCGGCTCTGCATCCCCAGAACTTAGCACCAAGGCAATGCTTCACGAATGCTCCCTTGGTGATGCAGAAATTAATGGGGGGCCCAGTGCTTCGGGGCTGGGCTCTGGCAGCACTGCGGGCCCAGTGGTGGCCTAGCATTTCATTGTCCTTTTCTATCCAGAAGAGGGAGATGGAAGAAAGGGAAACAGCCCTACACAGGCCATGCTTCCCTTAGTTCTTAACCACTTACATTAAGGGGATTCTGCCTGTCTATTCTTCTGGGCTGAACTGTGAGACAACTTGATAAGGGACAGTTTTCCTATCCCTATCCCTGCCCTTTGAGGCTTGGCAACTGCTCTCCCTCCTTAGGACTCCCCTGTTTGGCCAAAGCAACTCAGCTATTCTGCTCCCCCCATTTTCCCTCCAACCGAGTTTACAGGATTTTGTGATTCCCTAGAAGGAAAAAGAAAATCCTTTTCCTGTTGATTCTGGCCTCTTTGGGAGTGCTGACCTCCCCACACACCCCACTTTGAAAACCTGCACTGAGGCTGTTGGGAATCGGGGAAATGGAATGAAGAGGATCTCTTGTGCCTTCAGTGAATACTCTGCCTTTTGTGACCTCAGCATTGCTCCTGGGTGCTGAATTTTGGCCTGGGGGTGCTTAGGACCAGGAACCCAGGTGAGAAGCAATATTAGGGCTTGGTGTAGGGAATTGGTACCACCTTTTCTTTCTTCTTCACCCCAAACTAACGTCTCTCTTCTTTACTATGTGCCATTAGATCATGAGATGAAACTTACCAGGCTTCCCAGTCACTTTATCCCCAGCTTGGAACAGTGTTTACTGGTGCTTCTGCCATAGTCTGGCACCAGTGGACTGAACCTGTGAAAGAAAGGCCCAGAAAACATACTGCTGTCCCTGTCAGCTTCTCACTCCTCTACACCCATGCCGATTTTCACATGTGTGAGCCACTGTGCTGGTGTCCCAAGTGGATGGGGGGAAGGCAGGATCTTCTGAGCTAAGGTCCATTAGCACTTTGGGGAAAAAAAGGCCCTGCTGTGATGAGGGGAGTGTGTTGTCCTCGAGAGCTGGCTACTTCTGGGTGTGCATTGTTAGCTGTGCAGATGTTTGCCCACCATCAGTCAAACGAGAGCTCAAAAGTGCATTATGGCTGTTCTAATGCGTCCAGGTCAGTAGTATCCTTCCAGGGCTTTGTCAGCATCTCTGAATTTCGACTTGCCCAATCATTAGCAAATTCATCAAACTGAAAAGTTTTCTTTTTTTAAAAATTTCTATTTTTTTAATATATTTTATGTTATTTATTTTAGTTTACATAATTCATTTCCATGAGATTTTGAATTACAAATTTTCTCCCCATCTTTTCCCTACCCCCCCTCAAAACAGCCATCCCCTTGTATGACCCCTCCCCCAATCTAATCTCTCCTATGTCCTCCCCCATCACTCCTCTAACTTTCCGATAGGGCAGGATGAATCTCCCTTCCACGGTGCCTATGAATCTTAAAACTGAAAAGTTTTCAACTCAGTTTTCTCTGCAGTTGCAAATTCTCTCCCTTCCCTCTCCCACTCATTGAGAAGGCAAGAAAACTAAAACCCATTACAAATATGTAGTCATACAAAACACATTTCCACATTGGCCCCCACCCTCCCTAAAAAAAAAGTTAGAAAAAGAGAAATATGCCGGGCTGTACTCCTGAGTCTACCAGCTCTTTATCTGGAGGTAGATTGCATGTTTCACCATGAGTGCTTAGAATTGTGGTGGGTCATTGTGTTGCTAAGAGTTCCTAAGTCTTTCACAGTTGATTTTCTTTACAATATTGTGGTTACTTTGTAGATTGGTCTGGGTCTGCCTACTTGACCCTGCCTTCCCAGGTTTTTCTCCAGTTGATGGGCATCCTCTCAAACTGAGGAGTTTGAATATTTCTTCCAGGAAAATACTTTCTCCCAGTATATGAAGATAGCTAGCAGAGGAGGTTACTTGGTTTCTCTGCATTAGAACAGTTTCTTTTTCTCCAGTAAGGTCAAAGGCTTAGGTCTGACTTATTTGGTAGGGCAAGTGTTTTGGGGTATTTGACACAAACAGCAGACTGAGACTTAAAGCTTCACCTCTCTTGTGGGGATTTTAATCCTGTGGTGCCTTCCCTCCCATCCTCACACTCTTCAAATCTGGGTATTGCCTGGGCAAACTTTGGTTTTCCGTGAAAATGGATTTCGCCCATGTGGTGGAGCAGCGAATTGCCTGTGCCCTCCCTGGCTGATGGGATGAGGTACTGTAACCTACACTGGTAACTTGATTTGTATACTTCCATGTATTTTGTATGAAGACTAATATTCTAGAGTAACTTGTAAATTATTCATAATTAAATGGTGGTAAAGCTTTGCTGATTTTCCTAGGTCTCTGCATTGTTATTATCTCTGAGTCCAAGGATTCCCCTTGCAAAGATTTCTTCCTACTGTATGCCTGTTCTCTAAGTTTCAAACAGCCGATTTGTGAATACCCTGGAAGGATAATTAGCAGGTTGCACATTCCCCATAGCCCTGATCTTTCCATTCCTTCCCCACTGGATTTCATCTAGCCCCGTGTGTATTTCTTTTTCCTTAAGAGAACCCCTCCTTTTCTTCTCTTTGATCTGTAACAGCTCAGTTAATTTCAACTCTGGCATTTTTGGTCACTTTTTTACCCTTGCCCAGGTACCTCTGCACAGAATGAGGGAAAAAAGTGACAATCTGTAACTGGCTGGAGAACTCCCGTTGATGAGATCCTGAATCTACCCCAATTTATTTCCTTCGGTGTGCTTCAATACTGAGTGATGGCAGGAAATGCCTCATCCTTCCCCAGCGGGGCCCAGTTTATCCCTTCTGTTAGCCAAAAAGAAGACCGCCAGGGGCAGCGCTAACAATCGCCACGATTTCTACAAGGCTTTTAACGTTTACAAAGTAGAGATCCACTCTCTTACCCCCATTTTACAGATGATCATCGAAGCTACTGGGGTGCTAGGTCCAAGGCTAGGACTCATAGTCTTCGGCTTCAATGCCAGCGCGGCCCGGCCGAAGCCTGCCTGTGTGCCCCGGGTGCGCGGCAAGGTCTATGTTGGGGCACCGGGAGGTGAGGATGGGCGTGGCCCCGGGCGGCTCTCCCTGCAAAGGTAGCCATCCCTATGGTGCCCAGGGGGAAGCTGCTAGCGCTGCGCCCGGGACCGCTCTGCCTCAGTTTCCCACCCTTCCCGCTCAGGGGGCCGCGGAAAGCCGCGACTAGCCTACCAGGACGCGCGGCAGCCACGTGACAGCACGCCCTCCACGTGACCCAGGGGCGCTCTTCCCCTCCCCTGCTTCGATTGGCTGCCCCTAGAGCAGCTGCGCGAAGCGCGGCGGGGCGGGGCCTGCCGGGGAGGGGGCGGGGCCAAGCGACGGGCGAGTCAAATCAGTTGGCGCCGAGAGGGCCGGTTGAGCGGAGGCTCGAATCGCGCGGCGGGCCGTCCGAAGGCTCGCCCCGCCCTCCGCGGCCTACCTGGGGCCTTTCCGGTGCAGCCCTCGGTCCTCCTGCACTTCCGGAAGGAGGGGTCGCCGGGAGGCCGGCGTGCACTTCGTCCCGCGGTCGGTGCTGTTTGTGGGAGCCCGCGGCCGCCGCGGCCCGGACGAAGCTCCATGTCGGACTCGGACAGCGACGAGGACTCGGCCGCCGGCGCCGGGGGCGGCTGCGGCGGGGCTGGGGGCGGCGGCGGGGGGAACTGCGGCGGCGGCGGCGGAGGAGGCAGCAGTGTTAGCGGCGGCTGCGGCGGCGGGAATGGCAGTGGCAACGGCGGTGGCAGCAACGGCGGCAGCAGCGGTCCTTTCTCCTTGGCCGGCTTCCTCTTCGGCAACATCAACGAGGCGGGGCAGCTGGAAGGGGATAGCATCCTGGACAAGGTGAGGCTGCCCAGCCCCGGCGTCAGCGACCTGTGACCCAGCCCTTACTCCGACCATCTGGGTCCCCAGCAAGCTCCTCTCCTCCTTCCTGGACAGTTTCTCAGCTGTCAAATAAGAGGTTGGGGTTGGGCTCGGGCTCGGGCTCAGGCTTGGGGACCAGCCGAGCCTCTTCTAGCCCTGCGTTTGTGCTCCTGATCTCAGGAGGTGTTTGCTTCGACATAAGCATCTTTTGCCTTCAGACAAAAGGGTGGCTCTCCATCGTTCAGAACAGTGCTCTGTCCATTCCCTGAAGCTCTCCATGGAGACTTCACAAATTCCTTAGGATCTCACTTGTCTTCTTTCTCACACCCAGTGGAATCCACTCCCTCAATTTCAGCTCTTCTCTTAACCTTGTGTAGATGGGCAGAGAGTTACTTCTTAGCATTGCCTCCTCATTTATTTGTGAACTGTGGAGCCATGCCCTTGGCTTTCTTCTGAACAAAAGCACCCCAATTTCTTGAAGAATTCATTTTTTTTTCCTTTTAGTTATCCTTCTTGAATTCTCCCCAGTTGTTTTACAGTCCCTTTAAAGTACAGTGACCAGAAACGGACATGGTATTTTTGAGGAGTGGAAAATTATTTCTGACCCTCTACAGGTTACATTCTTTTGGCAGGTCCAAAGTGTCTTGTTGGCTTATGGATATGTTTTGTGCTGGAATAGGAATGTAAACTTAAAATGTGAGAGTGGTATCTATTTAGGGGTCTTCAACTCTGATACTATCTCATTTTTCAGGAGTCTAAGAAGCACTTGGCAGGCCTTGGGGCTTTGGGTCTCGGCAATCTGATCACTGAAATCACTGCAAGTGAAGAGGAAGTACCTGGAATTGACGGTGCCTTTGTGGATGAAGAAGGTGAAATTGGAGTCTTGAACATTTGGGAATGCTGTGGTAGGAAAGATCTGGGGGAATCTGAGTTGCATTCTCTTGTAAGATATCCTTTTTTCCCCCTAGGTTGGATTAAGAGTACTGAAGATGCCATAGACTATTCCGACATCACTGAGGTGGCAGAAGATGAAAGCCGAAGATACCATCAGGCAATGACCAGCTTGCAACCATCCTGCCCCTCAGGTGATTTCTGGGGAGCTGTCCACATTCTTCCATTCCAGAGCCTAAGAATATTCCTGCTGTGGTGTCCAACCCTGACCCCAGCTTTTGGGCCTACTTACTACCATTTTCCCTGCTACCTGTGCCTCGGGTCAGCTAAGTTTCCAGCTGGTCTTCAGCCATCCTGTTTCTTTTGAAATACTATTAAAAGTATTTTTAAAACTATAGCACCATACTGAAAGTATTTCATTCTTAATTCTGTTCAGTCGTGGCTACAGTGTTGCCATTTGGTAACTGGCAAGCAATGATGGTAGTATTCTCTTCTGCCTTATCAGCCAGCTCTTGAGTACCCTTGGGGATCAAAGGAAAGAATATTTTCAAAGCGCTTGGCACCTAGTGCTTAAAAAATGTTTATTGACCGACTGAGTAGGGTTGTAAACCTGGGGGAGAACAAGAGGATGATGTTAAAAATAATGGGGGAGTTGAAAAGGGATAAAGAAGAGTGTGTGTGTGTGTGTGTGTGTGTGTGTGTGTGTGTGTGTGTGTATGTGAGAAACAGTGTGAGAGAGAGAAAGGGAGACCGTGACACACATATCTTCAAGCTTAGTTTTTGCGGCATCTCAGTGGAGGGGGTTGCAGATTATAGGAGCCAGATAGTTGACAAGAAGGTACATGATGAGGGCTGGCAAGTGAGCAGCAGGCTGGTGCAGGTGGAAGGGAGTGAGCAGGGAGAGACAAGAGCAGGGGCTTCAGCATTGTGCTTTGAGGGACAGTCAGTTAAAGAGCAGGAAAAAAAGGCTAGGCAGCAGAAAACACAAAAGGAGCCATTGAAAAGTAGGAGATCTAGGAGGGGGATGCTCTGGAGACACAGGCTAGAAAAAATATGAGAAAGAGTCTAATGCATTTCCAAACTTGAGAAAGAGAAGGTCAGAGATGTGGGGGTGGAAAGGGAGGCTAAGACTTGATCAGAGGCAAAGGGTACTCATGGTCCATGTGAGTCCCCCAATTCCCCAGTAAGGTTCCATGCATGTGTGTACATGTGCTGTTTGGCTGTGTATTAATCAAGGCAAGGGCTGCATCTCCTGTGTGTTCTGAGGATGCAGGGGGCTGCATGGTGCCCTGGAGAGGGGGTGCTCCGTGTTTGGGAAAGACTCCAGGGAAGGCATCCCGACGGACCGGCTATCTCTTGGTTTTCTTAGATGATGATGATGATGACTATGACGCAGACTGTGAAGACATTGATTCCAAGCTGATGCCTCCCCCACCACCCCCACCGGGGCCTATGAGGAAGGACGACAGCCAGGACCCCGCTGTGTGTGGTCAGTGTCACCTTGGAGCTAGCGTTCTGTGGCATGTCACCCCAGGAAGGATTGGGCCAGCATGGTCTGAAGCCTAGCCTGGAGCAGAAAGGCATGGGGCTAGTGAGCAGGACTGAATTGCTGGGAGGGTGTGGGACTGCTGGGAAATCATTCCCTGATGCACCTTCACCTGTTCCTCAGATCTCCGACTTTGGCCTTGATTCCACAATGTGATAATCCTGCACTGCTAGTACTTACCACCCTACTAGGCTTGATTCACCTAATGCAGGTTCTCACATGGAATATCTACAGCTTAACTGCTATAAGGAAGTTGGACTTTCCAGATATTCAGAATGATTTTCCGTTGTGTTCAAGTCAATATGACAGTGTAGATGGCTATCTTAAAGAAATGGCTTATTGGGCCAACAGTCCTGGAATGAGAGTAAAATAGAAATTTATCAGGCCAGCAGGAGCCTTCAGAGGTGATCTTGATAGAGAGGCATCGTGGTAGACTTGTGTGAGTTCTAGACTTGGATCCTTCCTCAGATACTTCTTGGTCTGAGGAGGTAACTTAAACTTGGGGCCTCAGTTCAGCTTGAACTAGGTAATATTATTCCCTTCCCCCCCCCAAAAAAAAGGGGGGACAATAACTGTACCTACCTCTGAGTTGTTGTGAGTACCAAATTAGGATGTGTAAAGTACTTTGTAAACCTTAATCCAGAATAGCTATTATTCACTCTAATTTCTAAGTGTACTGTTTCCCCTCCCATGGCTGACTCAGTTGGGAGAGTCCTGGCCTCCTTTGATAACAAGTTTCAACTGGAGATTACTTTCAGCCCTTTAGGTTTTGGTTTTTACCCATTTCTTCTTGATTTGCCCTTAGTAGAAGTACATGGCTGTTGGTTTTCTCTTTTCTGGCCTTTTAGTTTGTAAGTTAAATGATCCTAAATTCCATTAACCTTTCCTCCCAGGTCTGGTTTTCCAGGCATTTTTATTGTTGTACTCAACTTTCTGCAAATTCTCTAGATATGGTGCCCAGAACTGGACATAATATAGCCTGAATCCTGTAGAGTCTATTAGAACTTACCTTTTGCTCATGATCCAGCATCTTCCTCAGCCTTCTTTGGGCCTCCAGAGAGGACTGTGATGATCTGGTTTATGTTTCGTCCTCTTGTTACAACCTTAGGAATACCGGGTACAAGATGCAGTGAGGGAGATTCTGAGTGATTGGTGCCTCACCTGATGTGTGACGGATCCGAGCTGACCTTGGTTTTCATGACGAGGGGTGACCTCAGCATAAATGACAAGGATGCTTCTTTGTCTTGTTGCAGCAGTATCTGAGGATGGAGATGGTATCATCCTGCCCTCTATCATCGCCTCTTCCTCCTCGACCTCTGAGAAGGTTGACTTCAGTAGTTCTTCGGACTCAGAATCTGAGCTGGGCCCACAGGAAAGAAGGCAGACAGAGTCAAAGGAGGGCAAGCTGACTCTTCCTTTGGCTGGGATCATGCAGCGTGACTCCACGAAAATATTACCTAGTGTCACAGAGCTTTTCCCCGAGTTTCGGCCAGGCAAGGTATGGTGGTTTGTTATATTTTAGGAGGGTTGTAATATGAAGGTGGAAAGAGAAGAGAAAGGATAGCATATGCTTAGTAGAGCACATGGGCAATGGAAAAGAGGCTCAGCCTTCTATGGTGTGAATGGTAACCAATGAAGAAAACCCATCAAGCATTTCTTTACTATTTTGCCTACTCTTTGTAGACCATGAAGGTTAAGTGCTGGAAATTTTTTTTTTTTGCTTTTTGGAGGGGGGAAGGCAAGGCAGTTGAGGTTAAGTGACTTGCCCAAGGTCACATGGCTAGTAAGTGTTAAGTGTCTAAGGCCAAATTTGAACTCAGGTCCTCCTGACTCCAGGGCAGGTGCTCTATTCACTGCGCCACCTAGCCTCCCAAGTGCTGGAAATTTTAAAAAAACTATAAAACCTTATAATTGTCATAATTTATGATGTAATCTAAATGATAATAGCTCCTGCTTGGATAGCGCTTTAAGCCTTCCTTGCTCACAAACGCCCCTCTGGAGTAGAAAGGACCATAACTATGATTAATCCTATTGAAGCATGTAGAACTAGTAAGTGTCAAAGCTAGAACTCACACTCGGGCCTCCTGCCTACAAGCCCAGGCCTCATTCTACTCTGCCCCATTGCTGTTCTTCTGTGGGCTCTAGAAGGGGGATGCTACAAAGACAGATAAGTGGAATCCCCAAGATTCCATGGTAAGTGCCTTAGACAGGGGAAGCAAGCACAAGAGGAAAGGGGAAAAAATGAAGGCTTCATGAAATTAGCATTTGCATTGGATGATCAGGGCTAAAACAAACCAGCTATTGTAAATGCAGCCTTTGGAACTAGGCCCTGCACTGGTGGGTGACCAAATGCACGGTGAGCCTCGGTTGGAGGCAGAGTTGTACCCAAGATCAAGAATGGCAGTCATCTAAATGTTGTTGTGACCTGCGCTCCATGTGTGCTCTATGGGAATTGAGAGATAGTGTTTCTGGAGTAGCAGAGTTTTCTTCATATTCCTTCCTGGGATTTTCCAGCTGGATAGATTGACAGGAGAAGTGACTTGGGCTCTTCTAGTTGTAAAAAGGGTTGATAGCCGGCAGTGGCGTGATGGTTTTCCTTCCATTTGTATGTACACTGGACCAGCATCTAGTGAGCCAAACTCAGCCCCTGCAGCTGTGTAAACATCAGTGCTATCTCCTGCCATCTCAGTCTTGGACTCTTTCTGTTCTAGGTGTTGCGTTTCCTTCGTCTCTTTGGCCCAGGGAAGAACGTTCCATCTGTTTGGCGGAGTGCTAGAAGAAAGAGGAAGAAAAAGCACAGAGAGCTGATGCCAGAAGAGCCCCAGGAGGGCGAGTGCCCTGGGGACTCTGAGCTGGAGAGAAAATCACCATGGGCATATGAATTCGCTCCCCCTCCACCACCAGAGCAGTGTCTCTCCGATGATGAGGTAGGCTCACTAGAGGCTGGCCATCCCAGTGGGCTGAGTCTCTCAACAGTTATCATTGGCAAATCCTGGCTTAATCTCACAGACTTCCCCAACTGATGATATGAGGAATATGATGGAGGGAGGGGCAAACCTTGATTCAGGGTCTGATGAGTTGAAGGTCTTGAAGAGAAGGTAAGATCTTCTTGGTGACATCACTCGCCGGCTTCTTCTAGCCTTCCCTTTAGGCAAGGATATCTTTTGCTCAAACACTCCTTGGGATTGTTTAAAGTAATATCATTATGACTCTCTTGCCTCTCAGCAGCCACAGGAAGTCTGGGGTTCTTTTTCTTGGTCAAAAAAAGCCATTGTCAATATAGAAATTGGTGCTTTGAGACTCAAGGAAGGATGGTCCTCTCCATCTCTTTCCCTTCTATTCTACTATAGATCACAATGATGGCTCCCGTGGAGTCGAAGTTTTGTCAGTCAGCTGGAGACATAGACAAAGTCACAGACACCAAGCCAAGGGTAGCTGAGTGGCGCTATGGCCCTGCCCGCTTGTGGTATGACATGTTGGGGGTCCCTGAAGATGGCAGCGGGTTTGACTATGGCTTCAAACTCAAAAGTGCCGAAGATGAGCGGTCAATGAAGCCAGGGCTGGTGGAAAAGGTGAGGCGCTTTGAAGCGAGGGGACAAGGGGACAGCCTCTTTGTGCCTAGGGCTTTCTTTGCCAGCTTCCTTATTCAGCAGCAGGTAATAAGAGGAGCTCATCTAGCAGTGGGGTGAGAATCTCGGAGCCTTTGGCTGGGAATCTGTGGCAAAGGAGAGAGGAGTGCTGTGCTTGACTTGATGTTGAGAGAAGAGCAGTCTTGTTCCTCCTATGCTTTGCTTGAGTTCTGCTTTTCCACTCAGCTTTATAAATTGAATGTTCTTCTTAAGTCATGCGTGTCTGGTGAACATGCTCTCACAGCATGGATGCCAAAGGCAGGGTGGTTGCTTTGTCTAAATGTTAGGCCCCAGATCCCAGCATCCTGATGCCTTCTCTACTAATGCAGGATTTAGGTGTGTTGGAGGAAGTGGGAGATCTCCTGGCCGATGAGAACTTCCTAATGGTCACCCAGCTACACTGGGAGGATGACATCATCTGGGATGGGGAAGACATCAAACACAAAGGGACAAAGCCTCAGCGGGCCAGCCTTGCTGGCTGGCTTCCATCCAGCATGACCAGGAATGCCATGGCATATAATGCTCAGCAAGGTGGGTGCAGCTGTGGCCTTGGGCGTGGGGAAGCCAGGGGAGTGCTGGGATTGGACCTTGGACCTAGCTAGTGAGGACTTTATTTTGTCACTAAAAAAACCAAGCTCAAAGGTGTAATGCCATGCACCAGCAGATTCCCAAAGGAATGCTACTGTGAACAGCTTTTAGAGTTCAGATTACAAAATATAGTGAACATTCTGTTTATTCCATTACAAATCAAGACAAACATTCAGAACATTATAATATTC
>JAQQSV010007471.1:0-14015 GCA_028646515.1 Pseudochirops corinnae
CTTCTTCAGCTCATCTCTAGCTTTAAGGCATTCTTCATGTTTATTGGAGGCCCCTGGTGGGGGTGCTCTGGCTGCGCTCTCTTCCTCCCTCTCTCTCCCATGATCTTTCTTTTCCCCAAAGAAGGAATCTAGGGTTTGGGAGCTGTTCTTACTTTGCTTGTTATGCTTATTCTTACTCATGGTTGTTCAGTCTGTGATTGTTTTTTTAAATCTCTGTGGGGCTCTGCTTCCAGAAGGGAAAGCTCTGTCCCAAATTGCTGGGGTCCTCCTGGCTGCTGTAGCTCTCAGGAAGGTGCTGGGACCCTTCCTACTTACTTCCGACTGACTGGATAGTGAAGACTCCAGGACCGAGGCCCAAGACAACGATCCGGATCCAGATCCGCTCAATGCGAGAACACTGGCCTCAGAACAATTGCTTAGTCCCCCTGCTGTCTGCAGGCCGCGAGCAGGAAGCTGCAACGTGGAGGCGGGTGCAAAACCTCTGCCTTTTGCTTTTCTGCTCTGGAGGCCTTTCGTCCAGATTGCTCCTCCCTCCCAACTTCGCAAGTCCCATTGACCTAGTTCTGAACGCTGCTCGCAGCTGCCGCTAATCTGCTCACCAGAGAGGCTCCTCTGCTCCTCCCGTCCAGCCGCCCCTGGGGCACAGCCGCGGCTTCAGGCCAGGCTGGTTTCTGTTTGCTGTGCTGATATGGTTCCTCGTAGCCAAGCTGACTTTAGTGGGAAGTATCTTTGTGTGTGTTTTGGAGTTCTAGGATTGGTTTAGAGTCCTATTTTATGGGTATTTTGGGGTGGCTATGTGAGAGCTGCGATATGTTGCTGTTGCTATGCCGCCATCTTGACTCCGCCCCCTCAGAATGTTGCAGTCTTATATTGCTTTCTCAGTGTCAGTTCCAGTTCTGGCATACAGTACACACTTAATCATTGTTTTCTGATTGATTTTCTCAGGTTCTCACCTTTCCTTACTCCATCCCCCATTTCTAGTCCTGATGATTATATTAATCAACAGGCTTTGTCAGTTGCATTGGCTGGATGTTACAAATTTTCTGCAATCCCATGAAAATAGAGTTTTAAATACAATCTTTGGCGTTGAAAGTGTCATTTATAATTTATTATGACTAGCTTATGTTTAGCTTTTTGTAGGGCATCAATGACAAAGTTAGGCATGGTAGAGTGACTCAGTTACTATAGAGTATTCCTTAGTTAACCACACATACTCAGTCCCTCTTGTTCAGCTCTACTGATCTCTGAAACAAGGAAATTCTTTTTTCTTTTCTTCTCTTCAGTTCTCTCTGAGCATTAAGTAAGATGCAACAAACAGATTAGTTTTTCTGTTGGCCAATAAATTTTTAATCAGATTAAAAAAAAAACTTTGGAATAAAAGTGGACATTTAAAAGAAAGACTGAAGCAACCCTGTTGATGCTTGTCAAGTGAGCTGATAGGTGTGGAAAAGGAACAAGGAGTTAACATTAAAGTTAAAAGTTAAAGTTAAACAAGGAGTTAAAGAATAGGTAGTTCATGGGAACTTTCATTCCCTGGGGAGAAAAAGAGAGGGAAGTAAAGAGCATATCACTATTTCTCTTCCCAACTCACTTTTGATCAGCTACACAGATTTTGCCCAATTCATACTCATAGTTCTCCCATCCCTCTGGCTCAGGAATCATTGCCTGCTTACGTGACAGAAATATGCTAACAATTTGTTATTGTTCTTCAGTGGCATCTTCCTGCTTCTCCTAATTATGCCCTGGATACCTCTTGATCTCAAAATCAGGAGTAGAATTTAGGAATCTGGGCAAACATTCTAACACTAGGTCTGTCCCCTCCAAGTCTCTTTTTTGTCCCCATACTCCCTCACTTCCCATTGTAGGCATGGCCAAAGGCAGGATATATATGATTTAACAACTTTAAAACTATCCTTATGACTATTAAGAAGGTACTGATTTTTAAAATTAAAATATTAACTTTACATATTTGTAATCATTTTCTTCCTTTTTTTTTACACTTTCTTTTTATTTTATTTTTATATTTTATTTGTTTATTTACTTTTAGTTTACAAGATTCAGTTCCACAGTCCCTTGAGTTTCAAATTTTCTCCCCTCTCCTCCCCCCCACCATGGCGGCATGCAATCAAGTATTGAATCTGCAAATACTTTCACATTGGACAGTAGTCTGGTTGTATAGAAGAGTTGTAACCAATGGAGTGAACGATGGGAAAAAAGAAAGAGAACCCAACATAAAAAAGAACAATAGCACGTAGATTACTTCAGTCTCCATTTAAACTCTGTTCTTTCTAGATCTTTCTCTGAATGTAGATACGTCCTTCTATCCTAAGACTTATAGAGTTGTCTTATAACTATGTGTTGCTGAGAAGAGTCCAGTTTATCAAAGTTGGTCATCACACATATGATGTGTCTGATTGTGTACAAATTTTTCCCGGTTCTGCTCTTCTTGCTTAGCATCAGTTTGTATAAGTCTCTCAAGGTAAATATGAAGTCCATCTCTTCCCCATTTCTTATAGCACAATAGTATCCATTACATTCATATACTACAACTTGTTTAGCCATTCCCCAATTAATGGGCATCCCCTTAATCTCCAGTTAATCATTTTCTTCTTAAAGTGAATGAATTTTAAAAAGTAAGTGTAAAAAACCCAGAATTCTTTACTAGGTTTTTCTTTAGCATTAAAATCATTTGTATTATCACTGATTTTCCATGAATTGGACTTTTTTTATTTCTTCTAAATCAAGAGTATATTTTATTTCTTTTTCCATTAGAAAGTATATACTTGTAGTTTATTTAATATATTTATCAAATTATTTATAATATTGTTTAATAAATGTTATCATACTGCATACACAGAGAAAAGAAGCACATTCAAGGTTAGATGCATGTGTGTCTATGTGAGGGGAGGAGATAATGTGGCTTGTGAGAGGATGGACCTCATGCTGATGTTCAACAAAGAATCAATCAACAAACATCTATGTACCAGGCACTGAAAATAAAAGGACAAAATCAAAATGGATGCTTCCCTTAAGGGATTTATATCCCAATATGGGAGGTAATATGCAAATATAAGTATATACAAAACTCATACAAGATTATCTGATATGGAAGGGACTAGCCACTGGGTAAATGCACCAATACTCTTGTGCTCAGGTTAGAGGAAACTCCAAAAGTCAAGGGTTGAAGTTTAGCCATATTTCCACAGACAAAATTCACAGGTTTAGCTCTCAAGTCAATAAGAAAACCCCATTCCCCAACCAATTAAGAAATAAACTCCAGGGAAATTTCTACGTGAAGCACTTTGTTACTGGGAAGGCAATCTGGTATGGTACAGAAGAGGTGGTATCTAGATTTCAATCTGTTAGCAAGCTGTGAAAACTTTGGTAAGTCGTAACCTCTCTGTACCTCAGTTATTTCATATGTAGATTGTTAAATTTTAGAAGTTTAGGCATATTTACAGGTATAAGTTGTTAGGGAAATGAAGAATTAGTTTAGGACTAAAGATTAGGTTGGGTCTAGATCTAATCTTTTGTCAACAACCACCCTGACCTTTTTAATAACATATTCTTAAATTATACAATCAGAGACCAGTTTCCAGACTGGATAGACCATAGGTCTGACTCAGAAAGTAAATTCTTACCTATTTCTGTTTGTAAGAAGAGGTCCATGCCATTTCTAATACTGACCCACATCCCGGTTTCCTGAAAACAAACTCTGAATTTCTGCATTGTATCTTTAGTGTCATGCCACTTTAGGAATCCTCTGTTTTCCACCAATATTTTTCTGTATCCATGTCTCCACTTTTGGATAAAGAGAAATCTAAACTGAGAAATTGGAATTTGTCCCTCCTAGTTAAAAGCATCTCTCTGTCTCTGCAGCTGGGGATCAATGTCTGTGCTCATGGCTGGGGGAAACTGGACAACAGTGAATGAATTTGTCCTCCTTAGCTTCTCTGCCCTGCAACCCAAGCTTCAGTCATTGCTCTTTCTCCTGTTTCTGATCATTGAACTTATCACCTTGATGGGCAATGTCCTTATTATACTGGTCACTACAGCTGACTCTGGCTTGCACAGTCCAATGTACTTTTTCCTCAGGAACTTGTCTCTCCTAGAGATTGGCTTCAACCTGGTCATTGTTCCCAAAATGCTAGGAACCCTGCTTGCCCATGATACACACATCTCTTTCCTCAACTGTGCTGTTCAGATGTATTTCTTCTTCTTCTTTGGGGCTTCAGAGTGCTTTCTTCTGGCAACCATGGCATATGACCGTTATTTGGCCATCTGTGATCCCCTACACTATCCAATCATCATGAGTCACAAGGCTTGTGTACAGCTGGCTGCTGCCTCATGGTTATCAGGACTTCCTGTGGCCACAGTACAGACAACGTGGCTCTTCAGTTTCCCATTCTGTGACTCTAACCAAGTGAACCACTTTTTCTGTGATAGTCCACCTGTGCTGAAGTTGGTCTGTGCAGATACAGCACTCTTTGAGATCTATGCCATTGTAGGAACTATTCTGGTTGTCATGGTCCCCTGCTTATTTATCTTGGTTTCTTACGTTTGCATTGGTTCTACCATCATCAGGATGCCTTCGGCTGAGGGAAAACGTAAGGCCTTTTCCACCTGCTCCTCCCATCTCCTTGTTGTCTCCCTTTTCTATGGGTCTGCGAGTCTCACCTATTTCCGACCCAAGTCTAATAACTCTCCAGAAAGCAAGAAATTGCTGTCATTATCCTACACGGTGGTAACTCCAATGTTGAACCCTATTATCTATAGCCTGAGGAATAAAGAGGTGAAAACCACACTTCATCATATTCTCCACAGAGCCTTGGGATCCCGGAAATTTTGATCTGAAGCTCCAAGAGTCATTCTGTCTTTGACATTACAGTTACAGGATTATAGATCTAGGACTGGGAAGGACCTTACGGGCCTAGTTGAGGGGTTAGGAAAGTTTGGTGAAAAGAGATTAATTTTGACTTGGTTTGATGAAAGGAGATTAATTCTGGCTTGGGTGATTCCTTTCCTCTCTGCCCCACTCAGTGAGAGGATCAAGGAGGACAAAACACTTCTGAAATCTCCCTACAGCATATACAGTGGAGAGAAAAAAAGCAAAGGGATGAATGAATTGTCAGGAGGTAATTCTACCAAGTAGCCAAGGAGTTGGCTTTCCCCTGATGTCTTGGGTTCATAGTTCTCACCAAGGCCAATGGAATTATAGCACAACTCTATCAAAATACTCTTTGCATGCACATTTCTACATTTGCCAGAATGATATGCATTATGGCCAAGTTATAATCTCTTTGTAATATGAACTTATGCTAGTGGAAGGGCAACCAGACTCTCTGAAGTTCAACTTATTACTCCTGCTGCCTCCAAAGATGACTGTTCTTTTGTAGCAGACACAGGCAAATCCTTTCTAACTCAACAAATATTTGAACCTCGCTAACTGATGGAAATACAAAGACAAAAACAAAATAGTCCCTCCCCTCAAGGAGTTTATATTCTAGTTGGGGTTTAAAATGGAATGAAAAATAATTTATTAGGTGTTTACTATGTGCCAAACACTATGTTAAGTGCTAGAAAAGCAAATAGAGAAGTGAATACTTGCTCCCAAGAAGCTTATGCTCTCAATAGGGAAAGATAGCACGTAAGAAAGGGTTTAGTTCAAAGCAAATGGAAAAGCTCGGTACCGGAGGAGTAAGCCTCAGGGAAGATGGCAAGTCCCAAGGACCTTGCTAAGCAATGACAGAAGAGACAGTCCTTGACCAAGAGGATAGTGAGGGTCAGAGTGGATACAGAATTGGGGAGGGGTTTTAACGTTTTATTTGAGAATGAGTGTCTAGCACTTTGTGGGAACTGGGCAATGGGGCAGTAGGGGGTGGGTTGAGGAAAGGAAAGGTCTATGGTTTCCTATGATGGCATCCAGTGGTGACAGTCCTAGCCAACCCCTTGCATCCCTAGCACTTAGCACACTACTTGGCACGTAGTAAGCTCTCTAGAAATTATTTTCCATTCCATTCTATCTCCTGAGTGGAATGTAAAAATTCCTGAGGGCAGGGACTATTTATTTTTGTCTTTGTATTTCCATTGCCTAGCAAGGGCTTAAATATTTGTTGAATTGAATTAGAAAAGAATTGTCTGTGCAAGAGAAGAGTACCACCTGCCAGAACCCTGGGAGGCTGCTCATTGTTATGTTTAGAGAAGTAAATACAATATGATGGGAAGAGAACTGTGGGTGCACCAGGAAAGGTAAGGTCAATTTGGAAGAATCTACGGATTCTAAGACAAGGAAGTGAGGAGGGAGTCAACTCCAAGCATAAAGAAACAGCTTTTACAAAACCATAGATAAGAAAGGGAGAATACCAATTTTGGGGAATAGCTGATAGTTCAGTTTGGTAGAAGGGGAATAACTCTTCTCTCTCTGGGGCCAGACTTGAGCTCAGGCCCTGTTGATTCCAGGACCAATGCTCTATTCACTGTGCCACTTAGCCACCCAGGAATAACTCTTCTTAATCCTTGGCATCCAGTTTAATGTTCCAGATTCAGTGTTGACTTTTTTCCTGATTGTCTTTTTTCAGTATGGTTAGAAAAAATAAGTCTCTAACATCAATATATCAAATCCAAATCCCATGTTCTTCACTGAATAATTTCCTAGGATTTTCACTCCTTATAATGAAAGATCCCAGCTCTCTTTAGATCCTGTTTTCCAATTCTCACATTTTGTGGAATTTTTTTCTCCTGAATCATGCAAAACAAATAAATCGTAATGGTACTTCAAATTAAGAAGATGAAGTAGGGAAGAGTCGTTTTATTTGATCAAATAAAAACTAAAAAAATCATGCTAAAGGCAACGATTCCAAAAATAATTAATTCATTTATTTTTAGTTTTCAACATTCACTTTGATAAGATTTTGAGTTTTAAATTTTCTCTCCCTTCTTCTCCTCACCCCTCCTCAAGAGGGCATGCAATCTAATAAAGGTTCTATAAAAGCAACACTTTACATGAACTTGAGGACTGATTCTTAAAATATATCAAAGAGTAAAAATTCCATAGAATAGATCAGAAACTATTTTTAAGAGGAAAAAGTAAGAAGATATTAGCTAATAATAATATATTAGACTTGGGTCGGAAATATAATAATTTAAGATATTAAATTTCACTAACACATATACCTTATTTCTCATATCTATAAAATCTTTATGAGAATGATCTAGGTACACAAGAGTATGGTTCATTATTTTCCATAAGAAATCATCTTAAGTTTAAATATTTATTATTTGTTTATTTTAAATATTCTTTTCTTTTTAAATTTTTATTTCCAGATTCTCTTCTTCCTTCCCAACCCTCCCCCACCCACTGAGAAGGCAAAAAATGTGATATCAATTATACATGTGGAATCACGTAAAATATATTTCCAAATTGCAGGAAAAAATAAAGTGATAAAATTATACTTCAGTTTGCATGGTACATCAGTTCTCTCTTTAGAGAAGGATAGCATTTTTTCATCATGAGTCCTTTGACTTTTCTTTATTAATCAGAGTAATCAAGTCTTTTACAGTTGATTATCATTACATCATTGCTGTTACTATGCACAATAATCTGCTGGTTCTTCTCACTTTATTTTGTATTAGTTTATATAGGTCTTGCTATGTTCTTTATTTTTTTCTGAAGCCCACCCACCCCCATCATTTCTGAAGACCTTTTTTTTAAGAGAGGGGAAGGTAGGGCAATTGGGGTTAAGTGACTTGTCTAAGGTCACAAGCTAGTTTTATGTTAAGTGTCTGAGGCTGGATTTGAACTCAGGTCCTCCTGACTGGGCCAGTGCTCTATTCACTGCACCACCTAGCCACCACCCAGCCACCCCCCCCATCATCATTTCTTATAGCACAATAGTATACCATCACATTCATATATAACTTGTTCAGTCGTTTTTCAAATGATGAGCAACCCCTCAATGTCCAATTCTTTGCCATTACCAAAAGAGCTGCTATAAATGTTTTTGTACATACAGGTTCTTTTCTTTTTTCTTTGATCTCGTTTGATACAGACCTTCTAGTGGTATTGTTGGGTCAAAGTATGTTCGCAGTTTATTAGCCCTTTGAGTGTAGTTCCTAATTGTTCTCCAGAATGGTTGGACCAATTTACTACTCCACCGATAGTTCATCGTGTACTGATTTTCCCTCTTCCCTCTCCAGCATTTGTCAGTTTTGAAGGTGGTTCCTTCAGAGTTTACTTAGCCTTTCTCTAATCAATAGTGATTTAGAACATTTTTAAAAATGTAACTGTAGATAGCTTTGATTTCCTCTTCTGAAAATGGCTTATTCATATCCTTTGATTATTTATCAACTTGGGAAAAGTTCTTATTTTTATAAATTTGATTCAATTCTTTATTTATTTAAGAAATGAGGCCTTTATCAGAAAAATTTGCTATAAAACTTGATATTCCTTCATTGTCTATGGCACCTTTTAGCAAAATGTAGTTTTCTTGATTATCTCTTTCAATTATGTCTAAATTTTGCTTTTGCTTTGTCTGAGATAATGATTCCTGCCACTGCCCTCTTCACTTCAGCAGAAGCATAATAGACTGATGTAGCTCTTCATTTCAGCTATGTTTGTCTTTCTGTCCAGTGTCTCTCATACATGACATATTGTTGGATTCCAATTTCCAATCCATTCTGCTACTGCTTTCATTCTGTGGGTTAGCTTATTGTAATGCCATGCACAAGCACTTTCCCAAAAGAATACTACCGTGAACAGCTTTTAAGGCTCTGATTATACAGTATAGTGAACATTATTTTTATTCAAGAACAAATCAAAGGAAAACATTCACAACAAATCAAGATACAGTATTCACAGTTACATCTTATCACAGAAAATCATAATATAATATTCACAACAGCTTATCATTAAAATGGCCACATAGTTTTTACCAAAATGGTCACAGTATTAAGAACAATAAAAGAACAATCATCTGGTATCCCTAAGGAGGTTTGCCTCCTTACTTAGTCATTCAATCATCTCAGAATATAAGTCAATCTTCTACTCATGGGGCAATTAGACTAACTTAATCAGTCATATTGCTAATCACTAAATATAATCATTAGAAAATACACAAACCCTCTACCAGTTAACTTAATCAGTCACTTATTCAGATTCACAATTACTAAGTATCATTAATCACTAAGTACAATCATTAGAAAATACACAAACCCTCCACGCCTAGGTCTCTAGTAAACTTCAATTTCATCACAGCATTCAATATCCAAGGAGAGGCCTTTTCTTCACATCAACTCAGGGTGGTCGTTCAGATTCCCTGGATCCCCTTCCATGGTCCCAGCTTCTACCTGAATCCACCAAACAGTCACCTGGATTCAGAGGCAGACAGCTCCCAGGTTCTTGTCCAGTCCTCTGGACAGTTCCTGCTGTACATCGAAGTTTACAGGATTCAGCACATGTCAAAACCTT
The DNA here is from genome assembly GCA_028646515.1 of Pseudochirops corinnae. Lineage (NCBI taxonomy): Eukaryota > Metazoa > Chordata > Mammalia > Diprotodontia > Pseudocheiridae > Pseudochirops > Pseudochirops corinnae. The sequence continues at coordinate 9,467 of JAQQSV010007471.1, forward strand.
CACAACTTGCTGGGAACTCAAGGATTAACCAAGCCACAAACAAAGTCTTAGCATCCCAGTCAGGCTTCTTCAGTCCTCCGGCAGTTTGGCTGGCCCTAGAACTCAGAAGAAATCTCAGCCTTCCAGGCAGCCCTCCCAGCAGCAACTTCAGCCTTCACCAGATTCTGGTCTCAAGAAAACTCCAACTCAGCTCTCAGTCCAGCAGTAGCAGCCCAGTTTCCAGATGCTGCTGAGAGAAACTCTCTCTCTCTCTCTCTCTCTCTCTCTCTCTCTCTCTTTCTCTCTCTCTGTCTCTGTCTCTGCCTCTCTCTGTCTCTCTCTGTCTCTCTGTCTCTGCCTCTCTCTGTCTCTCTCTGTCTCTTCCTCTCTCTGTCTCTCTCTCTGTCTGTCTCTGTCTCTGTCTCTCTCTTTCTCTCTCTCTCTCTCCGTTGGCTTCAGTCTCCATGACTCTTCCACCAGGATCTTGTTAGGAGAAAATTCTGAATGTGCCTCTCTGGGGCTTTTCTTACACACACACACACACACACACACACACACACACACACACACACAGTGGCTTCCTGTTTCAGCCAACCCCTTCCTGTTATATCAGCAACAGGAGACAGAGGTCACACCTTCTGTTTCTTTCACAGAGGTTTGATTAGTTACTAAGGGCTAACCTGCTTATTAAACATAACAAAAAGGGGCATTCAAATTTAAATTAATTACCATTACACTTATCACATTCATAGTCACAATTATGATCACTAACTGTGCATTTCTCTCCATTCCATTTTCCTCTGTTTATCTTTCTCTCTCTCTTTTTATCCTGTCTCTCCTCAAAAGTTTGTTTTGTTTCTGACCACTGCCCCTTATTTTGTATCCTCTTCCCCTCCTATCTCCCCATTGGGTAAGATAGATTTCTATGCACAACTGAGTACTTACATACATATGAGTGTGTATTCTTTCCTCCTTGAACCAATTTTGATGAGAGTAAGGTTATTGCCCACCCCCACCCCCTTTTTCCTGTCTACTAATCAAAGTTCTTCCTTATGTGCCTCTTTTATGTGAAAAAAGTTACCCCATTCTCCATCTCCTTTCCCCCTTCTCTTTCTTGCATGCCTCTTTCTCACCCTTACTTTCTTTTTTGGGAGATCATCCTAACATAATCATCTCATATCTAAACCCTTGGTTTATGCAGACTCCTTCTAATTATCCTAATAATGATAAAGTTCTTAGGAGTTACATGTATCATCTTCCCATATAGGAATGTAAACAGTTTAATTCCATCGTGTTCCTTATGATTACTCTTTCATGCTTACCTTTATATCCTTTTCTTGAGTCTTCTGTTTTATGTAATATTTTCTATTCAGCTCTGTTTTTTTCATTAGGAATCCTTGGAAATACTCTGTTTCATTAGATATCTATTCCCCTCCTCTCTTCCCCCACCCCTACCCTGAAGGATTATACTCAGTTTTTCTGGGTAGGTTATTCTTGGTTGTAATCCTTACTCCTTTGCTCTCCAGAATATCATATTCCAAGTTCCTCCACTCTGTTAATGAAGAAGCTGCTAAATCTTGTGTAATCCTGACTATGACTCTATGGTATTTGTATTTTTTTCTAGCTGCTTACAGTATTTTCTCCTTGACCTGGGAACTCTGAAATTTGACTATTATATTCCTGGGAGTCTTCCTTTTGGGATATCTTTCAGGAGGTCATTAGCAAATTCTTTCAATTTCTTTTTTACCTTCTTTTTCTAAGATATCAGGGAAATTTCCCTTTATAATATCTTGAAATATGATGTCTAGGATCTTTTTGTGATCATAGCTTTCAGGTGGTCCAATCATTTTAAAATTCTCTCTCCTCAATCTATTTTCCAGCTCAGTTTTCCCCGAATATTTCACATTTTCTTCTGTATTTTTCATTCTTTTGACTTTGTTTTATTGTTTCTTGAAAGAACATGGAGTCATTAGCTTCTACTTGCCTGATTCTAATTTTTAATGGATTATTTTCTTCAATGAGCTTTTGTACCTCTTTTTCCATTTGACATATTCTGCCTTTTTTTGTTTTTTGGTTTTTTGGAGGGGGGAAGGCAGGGCAATTGGGGTTAAGTCACTTGCCCAAGGTCACATGGCTAGTAAGTGTTAAGTGACTGAGACTGGATTTGAACTCAGGTTCTCCTGACTCCAAGGCTGGTGCTCTATTCACTGTGCCACTCCTCCTCCCCCCTGCTGCCCTCCTCCCCCCATTCTGATTTTAAGGGGATTTTTTTTTTCAGTGAATGTTTGTGCCTCTTTTACCATTAGGCCAACTGTATTTTTTAAAATATTATTTTCTCCAGTATTTTTGTGCCCCTTTTACCAAGTTTTAAATTCTCTTTTCATAATTTTCTTGTATCACTCACATTTCTTTTCTCATTTTTTCCTCTACCACTTATCTCTTTCTTTAACTCTTCCAGTAATTCTTGCTGGCCTTGGGTCCAATTAGCATTTTTCTTTGAGGCTTTGCTCATAGCTGTTTTCACATTGTTTTCTTCTAAGTTTATGTCCTAGTTTTACTTTTCACTGTAGTAGCTTTTTCTGATCAACTTCCTTTTTTAATAGTTTGCTCATTTTTCCAGACTATTTCTTCACTTTGAACTTTATGTTAAAGTTGGGCTCTGCTCACCTTGGGGTGTGGAGTTACTCTGCCAAGCTTCAGGCTTTTTCATGCTGCTATTTTAGAGTCAGTTATGGGCATCTGCAAGTTTTCAGTGTTTCCAAAGTGGTGTTATCCTGGGAGAAGTGTGGTCACTGATCTCCTGGTCAGTGCTCTGGTCTTTACCCAGGAAGGTCCCTTGCTCCCTTGAAGATGCAAGTATTGGTTTTCCTCTCTGTCCTGGAACTGTGACCCAGAATTGTTTATAAGCAATAGAGTTGCCAGTCAGCACTAATTGTACCCAATGCTAACAAAGGGTTTCCTGTAATCTCTTTCTGACCAGTTATCAGAACCCCTTACTATCTCTGCGTTGAGAAATTCCAAAGCTGCTGCTGCTGTCTTGCCACCTCCAAGGCCCACTATTAGTGCTATTGCTGTACTCTGGGCCTATGCCCAGCTAAGTGTTACAGATCTCTTCTGTGGACCTCCTTAAGTTTTCTTAGGCTGGAAAAATCTCTCTCTCTGACCTTTTGTTGGCTCTGCCACTCCAAAATTTAATTTGAGGCATTATTTTAAAGTTGTTTGGAGAAGATTATTAGGAGAATGTTGCAATGAACTGGGAAGATATAGAACTGTAACATTTCTCTGAGTTCATTATTTACTGATTTTGAGAAAGCATTTGACATGGTAGAGAAAAATGGCCTTGGGGCGGAACCAAGATGACAAGTAGAAGCACAAACTTGGCATGAGCTCCTGCTCCAATCACTTCTAATATATGTAAAAAAATGACTGTAAACAAACTTTAGAGCTACAGAACACCCAAAGTGATAGAGAGAAACAAATCTCCCATTGAAGGAAGCCTGGAAGGTGGACAGGAAAGGTCTATCACACTGAGCTGGGAGCTGAGCACAATCCTGTGTGAGCTGTGCCATTCTGGTCCCAGGGTGGCCCCACCAGCGGCAGCCAGACTTTAGGAGAGTGAATCACCAGCAGCTATGGTGGTTTCCAGATTTCTCAACCCATATATGCCAAAGACAAAGCAAAAGGTCAGTGTGGAACTCTTTTGGAATATAGGAGAACAGAAGAACACAATCTGACCCCTGCCCCCAGGGTAAGAAGAGGCAGAGGCACAGTGGCTATGCAGCCACTGTTGCATGGCTGCCTCAGGAGGTCCTGGCCTGCAGATCATAGAGGGAGCAAGCAACTGTTCAGAGGGTAATCATTCTTGCTTTAACTCACTTGGATCTGGATTGCAGTCTTGGGTGGTGATCCTGAGGTGTGTGGCCAATGAGCCAGAGCTTGTAGGGGCTGTAGAGAGAGTGCCCTCCTAATAGCTCCAGCAGCTGTGGAAACTCCAGCAATTTGGGACAAAGCTTTCTCTATTCTGGAAGCAGAAGTTCTACCATGGCAAAGAGCTCAAAAGTCAAGTAATTTGCTGGAAATATGAGCAAGCAGAGAAAGCACAAACAGACCATAGAATCCTTTTTTGGGGACAAAAAGAATCAAGGCATAGAGTGGGAGGAAGACAATGAAGTCAGAACTCCTGCATCAAAAGCCTCCAAGAAAAATATGAATTGGTTACAGGCCATGGAGGAGCTCAAGAAGGATTTTGAAAATCAAGTAAGAGAAGTGGCGGAAAAACTGGGAAGAGAAATGAGAAAGATGCAAGAAAATCATGAAAAGCAAGTCAACAGCCTGCTAAAGGAGACTCAAAAATATGCTGAAGAAATAACATCTTAAAAAATGGACTAACTCAAATGGCAAAAGAGTCCCAAAAAGCCAATGAGGAGAAGAATGCCTTAAAAAGCCAAATCTGCCAGATGGAAAAGGAATTTCAAAAGCTCACTGAAGAAAATAACTCCTTCAAAATTAGATTGGAGTAATTGGAAGCTAATGACTTTATAAGAAATCAAGATATTATTAAACAGATCCA
>JAQQSV010007472.1:0-14015 GCA_028646515.1 Pseudochirops corinnae
TCTACTTTTCTCTTACATTATTGTAAGAGAATTTCTTCTTTTACTCTTACATTATTGTAATCATTATATATATTGTTTTCTCAATACAGTTTACATGACTCTGTATCAGTTCATATTAGTCTTCCTATATTTATCTTCATTTTCATGTCTATCTTTTATGACTTTTTAATACTTTTATGCTATAATCTCCATTAAGGCAACAATTTTTTTTCCTCCTTTTTTTCTATATTTTACACAATCTCTCAAACGCAGTAGTTATTTGACAAAGTTTGCTGAATTGAATTTCGTGAATCCAAGGGTTTAGGATTGGAGACCTTCAAAAAAGAAGTGGAATAGAGAAGGGAAAGAACAAAAAGGTAGAGGAGAGTAAATTAGGAATAGAAGGATCAAGGAGTTGATGTACTTTTAGCATGTATAAACTGATGTGCCACAATGGCTAACAGTAAATAATATTTTAGAAAATCACTCTTAGAGACTTTTCTATCTGTGACCTATGTGTAACAGGGTATGTCCAGGGAATAAGAGTGCAGGAAAATACTGGTTTTCATTACCTGAATTGTGATATGATGAAACATATATTATATTATATATGCTATATATATAATATAATATAGGTTTTATATATATATATATATATATATATTTATATATATATATATATATATATAATAAATTATGAATTCATTACCTGAATTATTTTTACTGGGAGCTTTGAAAGAAAATTTATTTGAAATGAATTGAAAAAATGCTATGGATTTTAGAAGGATAATATATGGTTTCAAGATTATGTAGTAAGGTAGGGAGTAGAGTGATATTATTCCTTTAGTCTTTGGGGATAGTTATATTGTTTCTGACAGATCACATACCACATCTCTATGTAAAATTAGACAATAGTTATGATTTAGTGAATGGAACAGTTTTGAGCTAAATTTAATCATATAAAGTTTCAATGTAGCCATAGAATAAATGTGTCCTTTGGTTTTGTTTAGCTGAAATCATCTTGTTGACAACACATAGTAATCATTTTTTCTTCCTGTAGCATTTTCTAGGTATCCAGAAACAACAAAAATTTTATGAAATGAAAAAAAAAATTAAAACTATCTTTCCTTATTATTTTTAAAGATATATTGCATTTTCCTATTATTATCATTAGGAGGTTTTTATTCAAATATACGACTATATTTTGAGATAAAGAAATTAGTCAGAACTAGTAGTCAATTAATAAAAATAAATTATGCAGATTAAAGCACATAAATATTTCTCCATCTTAGAGTATGACTGCACTTTTATTGAAGGGTGTCATTAGTAAGCTTTGAGAAAGTAGCAAGATCTTAGATTTAAATTTGGCAAGGATCTTAGAGGCCATCAAGTTAAACACTTTCATTTTCTAATGACAAAAACAACTCACACAAACAATAATTTAAGGTTTGCATTTCACTTTAAATGTGCTATCTCATTTGATTTTCACAATAACCCTGTGTGGCAGATACTATTATCTTGATTTTATAGATGAGGAAACTGATACAGAATGGCTAGATGACTTACTAAGGATGACACTAATATTGATTGTGCATTTGGACATATAAAACATAACTATAACCTCTGAAGGGAGCTGGCCCATCCATGCACGGCTTAAGAAAATTTAGAAGGAAAATACCTATCAGAAATCTCTTGCTCCATTGTGGGTTGAATGAAAAAAAAAAAAAGAACATAGAAACCATTCTTTCAATTGTGTTAGAGGGAAATGGAAGGGAGTGTGTGTGTGTGTGGTGTGTGTGTGTTGGGCAGATAAGTGGAACAGAAGAATGCAATAAAAATCAAAGAAGTACTTAGCTCTTTGTTTCAGTTATTCAAGTATTTTAGCACCTTGTTTCAGTTATTCCAGTGCCTTTGAGCCCCACCTGTGATCTGGTGGTGGGAGGAACTTGCTGATGCTACAGGAAGGAGTGGAACAGGAAGGAGCTGATGATGAAGTGGTCAGGAACTAGTTAAGTAGAAACTTCATGGACTTGAGATAGGAGTTGGGAAACCGGCCTAGGGTAATTTGTCTTTCTCCTCATTTTTCTTCTTCTTGCTCGGTCATCATGCCCTGTGCCCCTCTGCTTACCCTACAAACCCCTCTTGTCTTAGTAACAGCTTGCTTGCACCTGTATAGTAACCTGCTTAGGAACCAATTGTGTTAGGTAGATATATAAACCTAAAAACTGTGTAAAAGGTTTTTCACCCCTGAACTAAGGGCTGCTCCCTCCCTTTGAATTGGCATGGAGTAGCCCCAGCTGGTAGATTAAACCTCCTTAAAACTTTTTATTTGGACTCTGTGGTCACTTTGTTAAGACTCATCATTTCAATGATATAAAAATGTGAGCACAGCTGGGACTGAACAGAACAGAGAGACGTAACACTTGTGGTGTCTTGAACTCTGTCTATTCTGTCTGTGCTGATTTGTGTAGTGTTACTTTTTAAGATAGAAGCATTCTTTCTGTTGATTTGTAAGTTTTGTCAGATAGAAGTGCCTGTCTATTGACTTGTGATTGTGTTACTTTGTCAGAGAGAAGCACCCTGTATATTGATTTGTGTTGATTTCACTGACAGAAAGTGAATTGAGATGATACTGCCAATAATGTGTGTGAGTATTGTTGTAACTCTGCTAAGCTTGGTGTGTGGATATAGACCAGGAGCTGGACTGGGAGCTGGACTGGGAGCTAGACTGAGAACTGAGAGCTGCCTACCTGTGAATCCAAGTGACAGTTGGGTGAATTCAGGCAAGAGGTAGGACCATGGAAGAAGAACCATGGAGTTTGGAAGTCAGTCTTGAGGTCAAGAAGATAGGACTTTTACTTGGATATTTAGTGCTGACTGATGAGATTATGATTTACTTTGACCTACAGGTGGGAGACTTTTCTACTGAGTACTTTGTACCACTTAAGGATGATTGCTCCTTAAGGATGATTGAGTTATGGGGGCTTGATAGCCAGTCTCCAATCAAGATGAAAAAAGAATTTAGATTGGTGCTTTATATTGATCAATTTAGAGTTGCTCATGCTTGGCTTTACAAAGAAAGAGCACTGGACTTGAAATCAGGAAGACTCATCTTCCTGAGATCAAATTTTGCCTCAGAGACTTGGTAGCTGTGTCACTCTAGTGAAGTTACTTTACCCTATTTTTCTCAGTTTTTCATTCATAAAATGAGCTGGAGAAGAAATCAGCAAACCACTCCAGTATTTTTGCCACAGAGAACACAAAGGGGATCACATGGAGTAAGACATGACTGAAAAGATTGAATAATAACAAAAAAGCATGCATATCTATGTATGTGTATGCACACACGCGCACACACACACACAAACACTTAGACACACTTGATAGAGCACTGGATCTGGAGTCAAGAAGGCTTAGATTAAAATCTGACCTCATTTACCAGTTATATGATCCTTGACAAGTGACTTAACCTCTGTATACACACATACACACACACACACACACACACACACACACGCACACACACAAATGCTATCCCATTTGATCCACAAAACAACCCTTGAAGATAAGTACTGTTATTACCCTCACTAGGATAGAAACTATCATAGGGAGATAGGTCATAGCTCCTCCTACCTGCTGAGACCCTCATTTCCCATGATCTGTTTTGATATGGACTTAGAATGAGTCATTGTAATCGTAATGTAATTTGAATTTGAAGATCCCTTTGTGTTGGCAAAGGTAGCAGGTACTTAGAACTTAGTAATTGATCATTTATCTATTATGGAAATATAATGTATAAACTCCTGTCTCTTGTTGCTGATGTAGCAGGAAGAGGTGTGCTGAAACAGGAAGCAGCAGATGCTGTGTGTATATAAGGAAAAGACCCAGAAAGGGACAGTCAGAATTTCTTGGGAGCAGCATCTGGAGGCAGAGCAGCTGCTGGAGAGAACTGAGAACTGAGGGTGATTTTCTTCTTGGAGCAGGCTCCATGGAGTCTGAAAAGGAGCTGAACCCCCCTCCCCCGCTCACCCCTACTCCAGGCTGAAGAGAATGGTTTTGATTTTGAAAACCTGGATGGAGTGATTTTGATTGGGGGAGCCAGCTGAGACTTCTTCTGCATCCAAAGGCCAGCCCGGAGTTGCCAAAGGACTGAGGAAGCATGACTGTGATGCTGAGACTTTGTCTGTTTGTGGCTTTGTTGGGCCTTGACTTCCTGGGAGCAGACACTGTGAGGGATTTGATATACACTGGACGTTTTGAACTTCAATCTTGAATGGGAACTGCATAGAGAACTCGACAAGCTGTCTACCTTTGAACTCAGGTGACAGTTTGGTGAATCCAGGTAGGATCTGGGACCATGGAATGGGGATCCAGGGAATCCAAGAAACAACCTTGAGTTAAGATGAAAGAAGACTTTACTTAGATACTGTGTACTGACTAAGAAGATTATAATTTACTAGTGACCCAGGGGTGGAAGGTCTGTGTATTTTCTGATCATAGAATAGTGAATAATGAAGCATGATTGATTGACTAAATGATTGTACATAGTGATTGGTGACTGAATAAGTAATTGATTTGTAACCTAGTATGCCTCATTAGTGGAAAACTTTGACTATTGTACTTTGTGATTGAATTAAGGATTTTGTGAATGCTTGAGTTACTAAATGATTGTTCTTTGTTCAAAACTCTATGACCACTGTAATGGAAACTATGTGGCCATTTTCAGTGGTAAGTTGTTGTGAATACTGTATTTTGATTTTCTTTCATAAGTTATAATATTGTGAATGCAGTACCTTGATTTCTGTGAGTGTTTTGCTTTTATTTTTTATGGAATAGAGTGTTCACTATACTATGTAATCAGAACCTTAAAAGCTGTTCATAGTAGCATTATTCTGTAAAGCTTCTAGTGCTTGGATTTACAAGCATGAGGAGTGTATCAACTGAATATAAGTGCTGTTAAGTCTGATTTTGCATGAAACATTTTAAATTATTACATTCATTAATAATTCTTAGGAAAGGCTAAAGTAGCACTATTATCTGGGAGAATTTTCATTTTAGGTCAAATCCAGAAACTGAGCCCCTCCACTCCTGTAAAGCCAAACATGAGCAGCTCTTCTGAGGACTGCTGCTGTGAGTAACTTTAAGGTTCTGATCACATAGTATAGTGAACTATTTATTCATCAGTAAACTAAAGCAAAATATTCACAAAAACCCAAGAACAACATTTACCATGATATAGCATAAAAACTTATTTCTAAAGTGTCCACATGGTCTTAAACAAAAGATACCATTCAGTTAAGTCCTTAACTCAATCATCCTTAAGAAGCAATCATCATTAAGAGGTACAAAATACAAAGTACAAAATTCTGGCACTCCTAGATAACATTTTTAATCTAGTCAATCAGCACTAAGTACCCAAGAAAAGGTCCTTTCATCTTGACTAAAGGCTGACTTCCAAACTCAATGGTTCCTCTTTCATGCTCCCAGCTCTTGCCTGAATTCACCCAGCTGTTACCTGGACTCACAGGTAGGCAGCTACCAGCTCCAGTTCCAGTTCCTGTTCCTCTTCCAGTTCCAGCTTGAAGCTCATAGTGACCAGTCCACCTCAAGCCCTTTGAAGTCTCTTTTTCTGGGAAGAGAGAACTTAGAGTCAAAACAATATCTGCACACATCAAGCATAGCAGAGTTACAATATTCATACACATTCTGGCACTATCATCTCAATTCATTTTCTGCCTGTGAAATCTACAGAAGTCAACAGACAGGGTACTTCTGTCTGACAAGTAACACAATCACAAGTCAACAGATAGAGTATTTCTGTCTGACAAAGTACACAAACAGACACACAGAATGTTCGTGTCTAACGATGTAACACAACAGACATCACAAGTGTTTTCCCTCTCAATACTACTCTACCTCAGCTATGCTCAAGTTTTCATATATTATCAGCTCCTCCTGTTGGGCCCCTTCCTGTTGCATCAGCAAGTAACTCCCACCTCCAAATAACAGGAGGGAATCAAAGGCACTTGAATAGCTGAAACAAGGCTCTAAATACTTGAATAACTGAAACAAGGAGTTAAATATTCCTTTGCTTGGCATTATACCTCCTCACCCCAGGCCTAATTCACTTTGTCTCTCATGTTCTGGGCACTATTCTGAGATCATCTTCTTTTTTAGCAATCAAATTGGCTCAAACTTTATCATAAGGATTTTTTTCTTAGAAGAATAACCTTGCAGAGAATTGGGAGGAAGGTGAAGGTGTAGCAGTAAAACAAAACAAAACAAAAAAACAAACAAACAAAAAACCACAGATATGTTTTTTGAAATACCATGAAGTAAACTGAGAACAAATACAGATCAAAAAGAATAGAACTGAGGTTCAGTTGTGTACCTCAGATCCATTCCAGGTGGATCAAAAACAAAATGTAGGAAATAATATAAGTACATTGGGAAAATTTGAACATGTTGAGCTCCGATATTTAATAATAATACAGAATCCTTAATAAATGCTGACTTTTTACTTCAAGAGGACAAAAAGGTAAATGATCAGACTGGTATATAGGCCTTGATTTATATAAGAATACAAGGACATGAAACAAAATCATACTTCGTTGCTCTGTGTGATATCTGCCTAGTAGATCTACCCAACATTTTTTGTCATTTAAACTGGATGTTGGGGAATAATAACCCATATGTTAATATCATGGGATTAAATTATTTTTTTAAATAAACTTAGCTTAGTCTTTCATGCAATGTCTCTGATGTTTTTGTACCTGGTACAAACTTTAACATTGACAGAGTACTTGACACCTTCAACATACCACATATGTTTAATCAACACAAATTAAATATTCCATTTTTCCCAGGATGATCCTTGAATTTATATACTTATAATGTGATCTATTATATACTTTTTGAAAATGCATTGTATTCTGAAAAGTTATTCATCAAAACTTAATTTTCTACCTCTTTTGAACTTACTATTAATGCTACTGTGTTTTCATTTAATTCTTCTTTGGGAAAAGTTATTATGTAGCATTTTATTTTTTTCTTTATTCCTTTGGTCTGGATGACTGGCATAGTGTCAGAGTTGGACAGAATAATTTCTTGAGACAAATTCCCTGAAGTGTTGGTTCCTTATTTTTTATCATGGTAAATTAAATGAATGCTATCTTAAGATGTTTTATGTTCTATGATACTTTTTAGAAATAAAAACAGATATTAACCTTTGAGATGTCTGCACATTTAAAATAACAGTAATTTAATTTAGTGTACATAAATATATTGTCGAGAAAAGAAATTTTCACTGTAAAAAAGTTAAGAAATTTGAGACTTTTCTCTCCTGCTTTACAGAATGAGTTTAGAGTCAAATTTTATTCATGCCTAATAGAAACATTTTCAGAGACAATACGTGTATAAATGTATTCATTAGAATTTTAAGATTATTGTATTTTCCCTAACATTTTGAGTTCAGCTACTATCTGTATATAGATGTGAGCCAACTGCCCTGAGTCCCTTTAAGATCTCTACCCTAACCCAGTTCTTTCTAAAAATATTCTAGGGTAAATACATTGATAATTCAGATTAACATGGTAAATAAAGAAATGACTATGGTCTGTTTACCTACAAGATACAATGGTGTAACAGTAATTTTTAAAAATTCTTTTTGAACCCCTTAATATGAACATAGTATTACAGATACAATCTGACAAAGATAGAGTGTGACTGAGCAACTAATTTTATTCCTGGAAGATATAACTCTTACTATAGCCTAAAATTAACTTTATCGTCGATTTATATTGAATTTTTTGTCCACTAAAACCTCCAGTTGAGTTTTAAATGAATTCCTGGCTAGCCACACCTACTAGATTCTGTACTTGAGGTAGTTACTTTTTTAACCCAATTAAAAGACTTTGCTTTTATGTCAAATACACTTATTTTATTTTATTTTATACTCCACAAATGCTAGCCTTTCAAGCTTATTTTGAATGTTGACTTTGGCATTCATTGTCTTTGCTATTCTTCCCATTTTGTGGGCTTGTATAGTTATAGTAGGCTCATTAAGAATAGAGACTGCTTTATTCTCTATATTTTTATCCCCACAATTTTGCTAGCCCTTAATAATATTACTAATTATGATAGGAAAAAAATAGATCCCTGGGTTTCTTTGCTATGGTCAATGAATAAGTTACAATTATTTATTAAGTACTTGGTATGTGCCAAGAAAATTGTTAAACATTACGAATACAAGAAAAGACCTTTATGGTCCCTGTCCACAAAGAGTTAATATTCTAATGTGAGAGACAGTATGGAAAATTTATACTTGTAAAAAAGTGGATAGAGTTGAAATATAAGGTAATCTCATATTGAAACACATTGCTTCTGTCTGAATGAGGATTTATAAAATTCTGCTATTGAAGGTTGAATTTTATCTGAATCTCAAAGAAAGAAAGGAGGCAAAGATGGAGAGCATTTTAGGCATAGAAGAAAAGCAGTGAAAAAAGGTAGAGGGCACATAGGAGGAAAAGCAAGGTTAATGTTTCTAGATTACAGCATATGTAGAGGAGAGTTAAAAATAGGAAGAAAGGAAAGGAAGAAGGGTGCAGATTGTAAAGGACTTCAAACATGAAACAAAGGATTTTGTTTTGTATCTTGAAGGTAATAGTCAACCAATGGTGCTTATTAAATAGAATGAAAATGCAGTTAGACTTGTGTTTTTGAACAAAAAGTCATGTTGGTAACTGAGTGAAGGTATTTGCAATTAGTTCAGGCACGAAGTGATGAGGATCTGCACTGGAGTGATAGCTGTGGGCATGGAGAGAAGAGATACATGAAATGTTACAAAACTAGAAATGAAAAGATTGTCAACAGATGGGTATATGGAACAAGTTACAGTGAGTAGCAAAGGATAACACTAAGATTGTGAAACAGGGTAATGAGAGGATGGTGATTCACTAAAAAGTTTTGGAAAAGTTCAGAAAAGGAGATGTTTTGAAGGAACAGATAAGCAATTCTATTTTGGAAATTTTGAGTTTGACATCGTATTCTTTTTAAGATATATGATAGACAGCTGATGTTTTAAGACTGGTGCTCAAAAGATTTGTTAAGGCTAGGTATGTAGACCTGTGAATCATCTGAATAGATAGGTTGGTTGAACACAGGAGACTAATGAGATTACCAAACATAGTACAATAGAGCAGAGACGTCAAACATTTCACAACATTCCCATGTATAAGCAAAGCAAATTAAAATGTAATTGAAAAATATTTTGGGGCCAGAGCCAAGGTGGTGGCATAGAAGCTGGAAATCTCTGCAACTCCCACATAGCCATCTCAAATACCCATAAATAGGATTCTAAACAAATTTTAGGGCTCCAGAACTCAAAAATTACCAAAAAAAACCACATCTCCCACTGAAGGCATCTCGGCAGGAAGGGCTCATCACAACATGCTGGCAGCCTAGCAAAGCCCAGCCTGAAACTGCAACTTCGCCCCCGGGGCAGCCAGGTCAAGTCAATGCTGGAGCACTTGGGAGAATGGATCACTGGCAGCTGTGTCAGTTTGCAGAACTAGCAACCCATAAGAAACAAGGACAAAGTGAAAGGTCAGTGGAACTCAGCTAACTTTGGGGGAGAAAAGTGGTCCAGCTGAACTGCCTCCAGGGCAAGGAAGTAGCAGAAGTGGCGGCCCAGCAGCCACTTCTACTGGCTGCTTCAGAAGCTCCCCGCCTGCAAACTGCAGGGGGGCCAAGTGATCATTCAGAAGCAAAGTGCTCTTGTGGTGAAAGGCCTGTAGCCAGATTGCTATATTAGGTGGTGGTGCTGGGGTGCATTTTCATTTAGCCAAAGCTGGTGGGCACTGCAGTGGCCTCCTAATAGCTCCGGCAGCTGTGAAAGCCCCAGCGATTTGGGACAAAGTCTTCTCCTCTGGATGCAGAGTTCCACAGAGCTAAAAAGTCAAGTAACATGAGCAGACAAAGGAATCAAAGTAAGAACAGCAACCAAACTTTAGATTCCTTCTAAAAAAAAAAAAAAAGAGTTCCAAAAAGCCAAGGAGGAGAAGAATGCCTTGAAAAGCCAAATTTGCCAGATGGAATAAGAATCTCAAAAGCTTTCTGAAGAGAATAATTCCTTCAGAATTAGAGTGGTGCAAATGGAAGCAAATGACTTCATGAGAAATCAACATACTATTGAACAGGTCCAAACAAAGGAAAAAATAGAAGACAATGTGAAATATCTCCTTGAAAAAACAACTGACCTGGAAAATAGATCCAGGAGAAACAATTTAAAAATTATTGGATTACCTGAAAGCCATGATCAAGAAAAGAACCGAGAAAGCATCCTTCAAGATATTCTCAAGGAAAATTACCCTGGTATTTTAGAACCAGAGGGCAAAATAGACCTTGAAAGAATTCACCAATTACCACTTTAAAAAGATCCTAAAAAGAAAACTCGTATGAATGTCATAGCCAGGTTCCGGAGACCCCAGATCAAGGAGAAAATATTACAAGCTGCCAAGAAGAAACAATTTGAATACTGCGGAAACACAATTAGAATAACCTAGGATCTAGCAGCTTCTACATTAAGGGATCGAAAGGCCTGGAATATGATATTCCAGACAACAAGGGAGCTAGGATTAAAACCAAGAATCACCTACCCAGAAAAATTGAATATAATGTTCCAGGGGAAAATATGGTTATTCAATGAGGTGGAGGACTTTCAAACATCCTTGCTGAAAAAAAAAAAAGAACTGAAAAGAAAATTTGACACTCAAATACAAGAAGCATGAAAAGATAAACATGGAAAAGAAATCATAAGGAACTTATCAAAGTTGAACTATTTACATGCCAGCATGGAAAAATGATAATGTAACTGATGAAACTTTTCTCAGTATGAGGATAGGTGAAGGGAATACAAATGTATATATACGTATACATACACATATGTCTTTATAGGTGGGTTAATATATGTGTATGAAGACATGTCTGAGTATGTGTATATATGTGTACATAGAGAGCACAGGATCAATTGAATAGGAAGGGACGATTCTTTAAAAGGTGAAATTCTGAGTTGGGAGAAGATTAGAATGAGAGACAGAATTGGATTAATCACCCCATATAGAAGAGGCAAGGGATAATTGTTACAATGGAGGGGAAGAAAAAGAAGGCAAAGGGGAAAGGGTCAACTTGACTCTCATTGAATTTGGCTTAGGGAAGGAATGATATAAACTCCAAACTGGGTGGAATGACAGAGGGGAGGGCAAGGTGAGGGTGGGGAGAGGGTTGCTGGAAGCACACACTTCTGTAAAGGGACAGGGACAGGGTAGAAAACGGAACAAGTGGGGGCGGGATAGGAATGGGGGACATATAATCAGTCTTTCACAATATTTCCATAGAGATGTTCTGAGTAATTACACATGTACAGCCTGTATTTAATTGCTTGTTCTTCTGATGGGGGTGGCTGACAAAGGAGGAAGGGAAAGAATCCAGAATTTAAAGTTTTATAATGCAAGTGGGAATTAAGATACACAGGCACTGTGGTAGGGAGATCCATCCTGCCCTACCGGAAATTCAGAGGGGTGATGGGGGAGGACATGGGAGAGAGCAGATTAGGGACGGGGTTATACAGTGGGATGGCTGTTTTGAGGTGGTGGGTAGGGGAAACAGGGGGAGCAAATCTGTAACTCAAAATCTCATGGAAATGAATTATGTAAACAAGAAAATAAATAAATAAATTTATTTAATCTAAAAAAATATTTAACAAAATATGTAAAAATACAATAAACATAGTTAATGTTTATACATGGTTTTCTTAGTCAATATATATCTGCAAGCATACTTATGTATGGTTTAGTCACAATATTTCTGTGTGAGTTTGACATCATTCATATAGAAGAAAAGGAGCTGATCCAAGAAAGATCCACTACTTATAATTTCACCAAGTTAATTAGTGGGAGGTATATAAAATTGATCAAGGATTCCCCTTTTCCTCCATTATAAACAAAACATACTCTCCTTGAGAGATATCAGCTGTCCCTGGTGGTCCCAGAGGAATATAGCAACCACCTGCTCTCCCATTCTCCCATACTACTAAGAATATCCTGTTACCTCTCTAAACTTCTGCAAATAAAGATATTCTGGCTTACTTCCTGCAAGAAAAGAGATGAAGTAAGACAAAAAACCCTGATCATAAACCTTGCCATGATGTCCTCTAAAATCCCTCCATCATTACTTGTCTTATCAAAATACCCCAAATGTATTGGGGTTTAGCAATCTATTGTTACTTGAATGCTTAGGACTACTGCACACTTCCATCTTCCTTGAAGCTGAAATTTCCTATATGGTTTTGCCTCACTTTTAGTGCAAAAAAATAATAAAATATATATCATACACAATATGTATCATATTATGTTTTAATACATGATATTTTGCATTAATAAAATGTTATACATAATTGCAATATTATATTATGATATATTAGTGCTATAAATAATATTAATGTTATGCATAATCATATTAATGTAATGTGTAACACTAATATAAATGATACTAATGTAATAAAATTGTGTGTATACTTACATGTTATGGTACTCATTGTTTTAAATTCAATCCTGTTACAGACATTTTAAACTATTTTAACATTATTTTAAATACAAGAATTTATAACTTAGAGAAATGTCCACACTGACATACTATTTCAGTCCACTATTAATCCCCTCCTTGCTGCCATCCTCCAATTTCCCCAAAGCAAAACAAGTTGAGTTAACATCTAACTGAATCTGAATAACGTAATGTTTGTATCATGCTAAAATATAGTTTGGGATTAGTATTCCAAGACAATTGTTACTTAATCTTCAACTAGAACTGTTTTGACCACTCCATTTAAGCATTTAAAGGGAATTCCTCAATGATCAAAATATTTTAGTGCTTTCTTAATAAAAAGGGCAATTCCTTTAGGTGTATCAGAGCCTAATAATTTTAGGAATGGGGAAGACAATGATTTTAAATGAATAATAGGTACTTTTTGTCATAAACTCGTTTTCAACATTAATCCAATTTCCGTAGGATGGTATTTTTCTATTGACTAAACTTCATAAGTGGACAAGTCAGGAAAAGTACAAGTTAAATGCTAAAACATATTTTCCATGGAAAATAAACCAAACATTTATTGAGAAACTCTACAATGTGAAAACATCAATCTGTATACCACAGGGGAATACAAAGAAGTGTGGAATGGGGGGGCATAGCCAAGATGGCGGCGTAGCAGCAGCAACATATCGCAGCTCTCATATAGCCACCCCAAAATACCCAGGGAATAGGACTCTGGACCAATTCTAGAATTTCAAAATGCACATAAAGTGACTTCCCACTAAAGTCAGCTCGGCTACAAGGAACCATATCAGCACTGCGATCTGAAACCAGCCTGGTCTGAAGCCGCGGCTGTGCCCCTGGGGCGGCTGGGCGGGAGGTGCAGAAAAGCCTCTGAGGTGAGCCAGATTAGCAACAGCTGGGAGTGGGGATTGTGAAAGGGGGAGATAAGCATCCAGCCGAAAGGTCTCCAGAGCAGAAAAGCAAAAGGCGGAGGTTTTGCACCCGCCTCCACATTGTAGCTTCCCACCCTCAGCCTGCAAAAAGCAGGGGGACTGAGCGATTGTTTTCAGACCAGTACTCTCACGTTGAGCTGCCTGGATCCGGATCTTGGGCCTCGGTCTTGTAATCTTCATTATCCAGTCAGCTGGAAGTCTATGGCAGCCGGGAGGACCCCAGGGATTTGGGACAGAGCTTTCCCTTCTGGAAGCAGAGCCCCACAGAGATTGTAAAAAAAAAATTCATGGTCTGAAGAACCATGAGTAAGAATAAGCATAAGAAGCTAAGTAAGAACAGCTCCCAAATCCTAGACTCCTTCTTTCGGGAAAAGAAATATCACGGGAGAGAGAGGGAAGAGGAGAGCACAGCCAGAGCACCCCACCAGAGGCCTCCAATAAACATGAAGAATGCCTTAAAGCTAGGGATGAGCTGAAGAAGGACTTTCAAAACCA
>JAQQSV010007473.1:0-14015 GCA_028646515.1 Pseudochirops corinnae
TTCAGTTTGGAAGTGTGTTTTTGATAAGAAGTAACTATAATACAAAGACAACAATTAAATACACTATTTTTTTAAGATGGTTCTTTTGGCCGGTTAGAGAACACTGTCTGTAAGATTATTACCAAGCAGTTTCTGTAAATAGGAAGTTCTCAGACAATTTGTTAGTATTGCTCACTAATTCTTTAGTCTTTGGCCTGTTTCTCAAGAAAGACCTTCCTTTCCCCCAAGACACATACTGGTCTGTGATTCCAACCCTTCTAAAAATACTACCTATGTGCCTCAAGAGAGGTATTTTGATATAGTGAATACTTACTTATTTCAGAGCTAGAAAGATCTGCTTCTGACATATAATACCTTGTGATCCTGGGCCTGTCAATGAATATCTCCGTGCTATAAATAGCTTTCTAAGATGTTAAGTTGTAAAGAAGATACTAATCTACATTCATGGAAGGAAATTCCTCACCTAGGAGTTTTCCTACTAATGAAATTGTAGGCCTAGTCCCTGCCTGTATCCCTATGTGTTTCAAAGCTCCTTTATCCCATCCTAACACGGAGAACCTCTGGAAATATTTGCCAGGGAAAACTATCCTAGGCCTCTAAACTTTGAAGAAATTCTGGTGCACCTTGATGAAAGTATCTTGGAGGCAATATGGGTCCAATGAACAGCTCTAATCTCTAGTCCCCGTGTGTGTGTGTGTGTGTGTGTGTGTGTGTGTGTGTGTGTGTGTGTGTGTGTGTTTCTGAAAGTTAAGAGGTCTGAAGATTTTCCAGGGATGTTGAAAACATTTAAGACCTTCATGAGAATTCTAAGAAGACTATATTAAACTAAAATAACCTTTTCTAGGCCTTGGAACCCAACAGCAACTGAAGGTGAATGGAATTCAAATTCCTCAAGGGAGAGAATTAATTTTTTTTTCTCTGTATTCATAATGGCTGGCACAATTGGCTTATACAGACCAGACAACTTAATAGATGTTTTTTGAATGAATGAATACATGACTCAGTGGATGGTACCTCCCTTCCCTTCCCCACTGTGGTGTTCCAGACTTGGGAGACACACAAAGAAGACATGAATTTATCTAACTACTTAATCGTCCCATAGTGCTCCGGCTAGTCTCTGTGGGATGCAGGATCCCCATAGGGATTCAGTGTTCAGCAGAACCTAATACCCCACTCTTAGAAATACAGAACTTCATATTTATCAAGGTACATTTGACCTTGTTCCAATCTCCGTGGCTATCAAACATTGCTCCCTTCCCACTACTCCCCTCAAGCAAGAGCAGAGGCATCCTGCCTCTGTTATTATAATGTGTTTGGCATATACTATCATTGTTCTGTACCTGCTTGGTCCAAGCTTTGAAAACAGATTTCTTAGGCTCTATAAACCTAGACAGCTATTAGTGAACAAATGTTCAGTTTAAAGTTTTAGAAGGTCTTGTGACTGAACTCCGCTCTCCTGTCAATCTGTCACCTTCCACTAATCCAAACAAATTAATCCCTTAAATACCATAAGAGAAGGGCCCTCCTAGGTTGCCTCTGAATTTATTAGCATACCCTCTAGTTTCAGAAAAGCATTTCCTTCCTTCCCACACACAATGATGTTCTGTGAACTAGAAGGCTTGGCTCTGCTTTGGCCCCTCAAAGCATATTTATGAAATGGTACTTTATAACATTGCTAGATTTTAAAGGCATGTTTTCACCATTTGAAAATGCAACTGTGTCAAATGAAATAGGGCCTTTTCTAGGGGGGATGTGTCCATCTGTGGCTTTGTATTATCATCTAGTCACATTTTCTCCTAGCCTAAATAGTTGTGTGACAATCCGAAGTACAAATTGAAGGTGATAATTGCTGTATTGAAATTCTATATAACTTATTTGTCACCTAAGATTGAAGGAGAATTGTGTGTTACCCTGTCAGCACATTAATTAAAGCAGCCTGGGAAAGCTCTTCTAATTGTTTAAAAGCCAATAAACCCTATATAGTTTGGACCTTCATTTCCAAGCATTCTAAAAGTGAAAGGAAAAATGGCACCCATGGCACTCTTCCATGCTCTGTATTCCATGCTCTGTCCCCATTCTGCATTAGTCCTTGATCACACTGAATGAATGGCTGATGTTGATTTTAGAATGATGCCTTTCTAGTCATTCTTCAAAGGAACTGAGTAAATGACAAAGTCTTTAGCTTAATTGTGACCTTTTCTTTTTATATCTTACATGTTATAAACATAGCATAATAATGGTGCAACCCATTAAATTTGTTTTACATTAAAGTAAAATGGTTTCATTATATAAGATGTCATAACTTTTTAGTCACTTCCTGGAGATATCTATCAAGGTTTTTTTGTTTATTCATTTCCAGTCACTTTTTGACTTCTTTGGTCTCTTTAGTTATTGGTGCTTTCTCTCACTCTACTAATACTTTTTATGTGTTTTCTATTTTCCTATCTATGTATAGCTGTAACATGCTCAGTGGCCATACCCCCATAGAACCATCTCAGCAGATGAGCTAAGCCAGGTTGAGGGTAACCAGTAAGCCTCAGACCCAGCAGTGAGTTGGGAGGATGTCTACCCCAAGCATGTGAAGACTTTTCCCAGAAGAATGAGGGAATGAAAATAGTTTGTTGCAAAGACCACGAAGGCAGCTGAAGCAGGTTCTGCTTAGCTCTTAGAGCAGAGCTCTTAGAGCAGACCCTTTTGGTCCTCAAGTGTGGTCCTTTGTTTTGTGGAGTTTGGATTTGGCCAAAGGGCCGCACTTGAGGACTGAGGTTGCAGGTTCCCCACCCCTGTTTTAGAGCTTTGTCAGGCATTGAAGATGCCAAGGTCATCCACTGCATTCTGGGACATCTTCAGATATCCTGACTTTTCTTGCCATTGGATTTTGATGACTCTATAAGAGAACATGAAGCTGATGACTTTGTGCAACTCTACCTTGCTTGAATCCAATTCATGCAGGAGTTAAGACATTGCACCATGCCATTCATCCTCTGTGAAAATGAAGAATGTGGGGCAGCTGGGTGGCACAGTGATTAGAGCACCAGCCCTGGAGTCAGGAGAACCTGAGTTCAAATCTGGCCTCAGACACTTAACACTAGCCATGTGACCTTGGGCAAGTCACAACCACAAATGCCCAGCCTTCACCCCTCCAAAAAACAAAAACAAAAACAAAAGAAAATGAAGAATGAACAACTTGTGTTCCCCATTACACTCCAGACCAAGTAGAATATAAGGTTCCTGAAGGCAGACATTGTTTTTCCCTTTGTCGTTGTATCTCCCATGCCTAACACAGAGCCTGGTATGATGGTGAGGAAAAGATGCAATGACTGAGGACATAAAGGTTTGATCTTCTGAGCATATTAATTTATTAATCAACATGGGCCAATTACTCAACAAATCAGGACCAGACCCCTTCCCTGTATTAGGAATGGATGTCAAAGAAAAAGGGAGACAGACTTTCGTAAGTTAAAAATAATTAATCAAATAAGACTAGTTAATTAAAAGAAAACAACATAACATTAGGTAATCTGATTTCTAATTAAATGAAAGATTAGTAACTTTCCAAGTTGGAAGGGGGAGAGAGAACAGGTGTAACTCCTTGAATTCAGAGAAAGAAGTAACCTACTCCCCCCAAGTGTCTATGAACAATCAAAGGAACATTGAAGCAATAACTGATTGATCAAGTATGAGACAGTTTTGAGATGTCATATGGGTTGCTTGAGATGTACAATTGTGAGAAAATTCCTTGCATCAATCTTGGGATCCGACTGAGTTTCTAAAAGGTGAGTGTAACCCACTAGGTCCCTAGTTAAGGGTCTCTAAACAACCAGTACAGAGGTGGTCCAGCTTTCTAGTCACATGGGGCTAGGTTCAAACAATATAAGGTTTTCTTCTAATTCCCAATATCAAATAATGTTTTCTTCTTGAGAGGAATTGAAGTAGATTGATAATTAAATAGGAAAGGAACTGAGCTAGCTCCAGAATTGAGTCACAAGATGGAATCAGTGTGGTTCATCCCATTCACACAATTGGCTACTTGCTGGTCTAATCTCCTCAATTCCTTCAGTATGCAATAGGCATTTAATAAATGCTTGTACAGTGACTGATTGAAGATCTTAGTTCTTACTTTTTCCTTCTAGTTCTGCTTTTTTCTTCATTTTTTTACATTATTTCATAAAGGTCTTTACATATCTCTATAATCCTCATATTTGATTATCTTAATTACATTACGTACCACAATTTATTTAATCATTCTCTCTATCCCCCCTACTGGTTGGGAGGAGTCCATTTTTTTTGTAACTACAAATTTTTTATAGCATTTTTAAAAATACAGAGTTGTTTATACTACCAGGGCATATCCCTAAAAAGGAATTATTGGGTCAAAAGGCAAGAATAATTTTTGCAACTTTAACTGAAAACTGCCATGTTGTTTTGAAAAGGATTCCAGTAGCTTGTGATTCTATCAGCAATGCATGAATATACATTTCTCTATGTCCAAGCAGTGAGTTTCCCTGCTTTTAATTATTTTGGTAACTGTTTAAGTGGCATGGGGAGATGACTCAAAGTTATTTCAATTTGCAACTCTTTGATTAGTAGTGAGGTTGAATATTTTTTCAAGTAATTATTAGTAAGTTGAGGGTTTATCCTTTAGAAATTATCTGTTTATATCCTTATAAGGGTTTGTTTTTTTCCTAATTTTGTCTGGAACCTTAACCAGTAGGGACATAAGGAGATTGTAGACCTGGAAATGGTGTTCTGGGGTGTTTCTCAGATTCCTCAAATTTTACCTATGATTAGAAGCATGCCTATCACAACCCATTGCCCTAAAGGAAAGGACTGGTTTTCTCTGCACTACTTTATTTCCTTATTAAAGAACACTCTCTATTCAAGGCTTATGAAATTGTGTCATGAGTCACCTAGAGAAGTTATGTAATCTTCTCTCAATATTTTTAGGAAAATGTTAGATATCTAAGACAGCCTGACTATTAATGCATCTGGAAGAAGGAGGCAGGTCATAGGACCTTTTCTA
Organism: Pseudochirops corinnae; assembly: GCA_028646515.1. NCBI lineage: Eukaryota > Metazoa > Chordata > Mammalia > Diprotodontia > Pseudocheiridae > Pseudochirops > Pseudochirops corinnae. Next base: position 5,024 of record JAQQSV010007473.1, read on the forward strand.
GTTATATCTAGCCCCTGTGATTCTATTACTCATAGCTTTTATTTTGGGGGAAGTTTTATTTTATTTTGCAATGACATATTCAAGCTCATAGTGAGGGAAAAACAATGGTCATGAAATTATTGATTCTACATAATAAAAAAAAAGCTCTCAATAACCCTTCTTGTTGTTATAGTATGAACATGAAATGTAATATCATAGATTTAGAGTTGGAAGAGACCTCAAGAATCATCTATAGCAAACCCCTCGTTTTATAGGGGAAGAAATAGAGGAATACTGAGAGAAAGTAACAAATTCAATTATATGGCTACTAAGGAGATTCAAATCCAGATCTCTGATTCCAAATCCCCCATGCTTTCCATTCCATCACAGCAATAGCCAATAACAATTGTACTCCCTTAATTAGAAATATACCCATATACATATATATTCATTAGAAATATACACATGCACATAACATGCATATACATATATACACATATATACATACTTATACACATACACACACAGAGCTATACCACAGAACTCTCTTTGGCTCTGAGCCACAGTGGACAGGCCAAACCAAAAAAACTATAAAACGGACTACAAAAGAGTAGTTGTAATAGGAATTTAGAATACATTCCTCTTCCTGAAACATGAGGGGCTGGGTTGATTTATGGTTTGATTATTCTATTCTTGGTTGTATTCATTTCCACATTCTTGTCACTTTATTCTTATCTTCCCTCTCCTCAGAACTCCTCATAAGGGATGAACAATCTTGTAGTAAAATTTAAAGCCATTTCATTTCTATCATTTAAACTTACTTGTCATTGTTCCTGAAGGCCTTTCTGTCACCTTGCCTATGTCTCCCACCATTGCTCTTCTCCTTCCCTCCCTTCCCCAATTTCTCTCTTCAAACAAGAGAGGGAAGAAGCTCCTGTCAGAATAGTAATGGATCCAGTTCTATGATGCAGGGAAAGAAATACATTAAAATTAGCCTAAAACTTCTCAAATTATGGGCTTATATTTCTTTTCCAATTCTTCTTTGTGTTTTTGAAATATGCATTTGTCACTATTCAATTTCACATTGTTTTATATGCAGTTTTCAGTAAATGCTATAATATTCCTGTATTTGAGTAACTTTTTATTGAGTAAATATTATGATTATTCTTGCTTCTGTGTGCTAAGTGTTGGGATTAAAAATAAAGGAAAAAGATAGTTTCTGTTCTCAAGAAGCTCATAGTCTAATGTGGGCAACAACATGAAAATAAAAATGTACTAGCAAGATATATACAAGATAAATCAGGTGAAAATCAACAGAGGGGAAGGACTAATATTAAATGGGACCAGGAAAGGCTTTGTGTAGAAATAGGGATTTTTAGCTAGGACTTGAAAGAAGGCAGGGAAACCAGGAGGGAGAGATTAAGTGGGAGAAAATTCCAGGCACAGGAGAAAGCCAGTATAAATGCCAAGAGTTGGGAAATAAAATGTCTCATGCCAGGAATAACCCACAAAAAGCCAGTGACACTGAAACATAGAGTATGTGGGGTTTGGGGAGACCAAGGTAGATTTGAAAAGTAGAAGGAGACCAGGTCCTAAAGGTCTTTGAACATAGGGTTTTATATTTAATCCTGGAGGTGATAGGGAGCCACTGGAGTTTATTGAATGGTAGAGGGAGGGGTTTTATATGATGAGACCTGTACTTTAGGAAGATCCATTTGACAGCTGAGTAGAAGATGGTTTATAGAAAGAAGAGACTTGAGGCATCAGTCTATTGCAATAGTCTAAGCTTGAGATGACGAAGGCTAGCACCACGGTGGTGACAATGTCAAAGAAGAGGAGAGGGAATTCAAGCTATGTTAAAAAGTTAAAATTGATAAGACCTTGTAACAGATTGAATATAGAAGAAAGGGGTTAGAAAAAATGGAATGTTAAGGAGGTGTCAAACCTGGGTGACTGTAAAGTCAAGCACTAGCAGCTTTTCAGAAGAATGCTACTGTAAACAGCCTTTAAGGTTCTATTTACATGGTACAGTGAACACTCTATTTATTCCGTAACAAATCAGAGCAAAACATTCACAGGAAATCAAGGTACAGCATTTACAATGTTACAGCTTATCACAGATAATCAAAATATGGCATGCACAACAACTTATAACAGAAAGTGGCCACATAGTTTCCACTACAGTGGTCACAAAGTTTTGAACAAAGAATAATCATTTAGTAACTCAATCATTCGATCATCTTAATCATTTAATCATACTTAGGGAGGTTTGCCTCCTTAAGGGATACAAAGTACAACAGTCAAAATTCTCCACTCATGGGGCATACTAAATTACAAATCTATTACTTATTCAGTCATCAATCACTAAGTACAATCATTTAGTCAATCATTCATCCTTCATCATTCACTATTCAATCATCAGAAAATACACAGACCTTCCACCCCTACGTCACTGGTAAATTTACAATTTCTCAGTCAGTACACAGTATCCAAGTAAAGTCTTCTTTCAGCTTGACTTGGGGTGGTTTCTCAGATTCCCTGGATACCCTTCCATAGTCCCAGATCCTACCTGGATTTACCAAACTGTCACCTAGGTTCAAAGGCAGACAGCTCCCAGGTCCTTGTCCAGCTCTCTGTACAGTTCCTGCTCCACACTGGAGCTCACAGTGTCCAGTCCACCACAGATCCTTCATGGTCTCTGTTCACAAGAACTCAAGGCCCAACAAAGCCACAAACAAGTTTATACAAAGTAACAGCATCATAGTCATGCTTCCTCAGTCTTTTGGCAGCTCTGGCTGGCCCTTGGACTCAGCAGAAGTCTCAGCTGGCTCCCAGAATCAAAATCACTCCAGGTTTTCAAAATCAAAATCATTCTCTTCAGCCTGGGAGAGGCTTTCTTCTTCAGCCTCCTTGGCTCCTCTTCAGCCTCCTTGGCTCCTCTTCAGCCTCCATGGGGGCAGCAGCTTCTGCCCCCATGGAGTTCACTCCAAGAAGATCTGACTCTTCCTTTCTGGGTTTTTCCTTATATATAGTATTGATCATCCCTGTTCAGCCCCTTCCTCTTACATCAGCAACAAGAGACAGGAGTTCATACCTTCTGTTTCTTTAACAGAGGCTTAATCTGAACTAGGTGCTAAGTACCTCTTAGCTTAGCAATACAAAAGGAACTTCAAATCTCATTACTTTTACAGTGACTGGGAATATGTCAGTGCCCTCAATAGTAATAGGAGAGTTTGGAAAAGGAGAGTATTGGAGGGGGGAATAATATAATGTTTTAGCCATGTTAAATTTAGGAAATCTACATGAGATTCATGTGGAGGTGTTTAATAGGTAGCTGGAAATGGAAGACTTAAGATCAGAGGAAAGGTTAGGATAAATAGAACTGAGAATCATCAACTTAGGGATGATAAATGAATCCATGGGAGCTGGTGAGATCACTAAGTGAAACTGTGAAGATCATGGGTCTGCAAATAATAGCTGGAAGGCCAAATCTGGCCCACCACTCGTTTTCATATTTATAATTTTGTATTTTTATTGAATTAAAAATATAAAACATTGTTTATATTTTTAAAAGACAGGAATATTTTGTAAATTTTCATTTTTTAATTTAAAAATTTATTCTAATAGTAAAAATGATTCTTAGTTTTCAAGCCATGTTAACACTGGCATTAGGCTAAATTTGGCTCTCAGACCACAGTTTGCTAACCCCTAGTATATAGGAAGAAGAGAAGAAGGCTGAGGATAGAGTCCTATGGGATGCTCACTGTTAGTGGGAATGACCTGGATGAAGATTCAGCAAGGAAGACCAAGAACAAGCAGCCAGATAGTTAGGAGGAAAATGAAGACAGAGTAATGTCACAGAAACCTAGAGAGAAGACACTATTAAAAATAGCGTGATTGACAGTGTCAAGGTGCAGGAGAGGTCAAGATGATGAAGACTGGGGAGAAAAGGCTATTAGACTTGGTAATTAAGAGATTATTGATCATTTTGCAAAGAGGAGTTTTGGTTGAATGATGAGGTGGGAAGTCAGTCTGTGGAGGGTCAAGGATAGAGAGAGAAGGAAAAGAAGTGTGGGAGAGGGGAGGAGGTGAAGGGAGGGGAGGACTTATTGTTGATGGCCTTCTCTGGGTCAGCCAAAAAATGCAGGAGAGGTATGAGATGAAATCTAAAGAGGATAACTGGATTAAGGAAAGTTGTTTTGGTTTTTTTTTTTTTTTTAGAAAAAAAGAGATATGGGCATGTTTATAGGCAGGAAAGAAACACTCAATAGACAGGGAGAGATTGAAGATAAGTAAGAGAGTAGAGATGATAGAACAATCTTCTGGAGAAGACAAGATGGAATGAGATAATCTGAGTATATATAGGTATTTATGTGATCAAGGAGAAGAACACCACTTGTAAAATAAGGGTAAAGGAGGAGATAGTGGCAAAAGGCATATAACTGATGTGAGAAGAACAGGAGAGGAAAAGGGGGAGCTCTCAGCAAATGGCCTCAATTTTTTCCCCATGAAATATGAGGCAAAGTTCTCAGCTAAAAGAATGAGGGTGTGGATTCATTCTGCAATCCCTTGAGTTTCAGATTTTCTCCCCTCCCTCTCTGCTCCCCCTTTGCCCCCTCCACAATCAAGTTTAGGATCTGTAAATACTTTCACATTGAACATTAGTCTGGTTGTATAGAAGGGTTTTAACCAATGGAGTGAACAATGGGAAAGAAGAAACAAAGCCAAACATGGAAAAGAATGATAGCATGTAGGTTTCTTCAGTCTCCATTTAACCTCTATTCTTTCTAGATCTTTCTCTGAATGTAGACATCTCCTTCCATCTTGAGACTTGTAGAGTTGTCTTGTAATTGTGCATTGCTGAAAAGAGTCCAGTTTATCAAAGTTGGTCGTCACACATATGATGTATCTGTGATTGTGTACAAATTTCTCTTGATTCTACTCAAAGGATTGCATAACTGAATCTTGTAAACTAAAAGTAAATAAACAAATCAATTAATTAAAAAAAAATAAAAAAATAAAAAATAAAGATGGCCAGGAAGCTGTAAGGTGAGTCTTAGTCTGGGCTTGATAATATTCTCATCTATGAGGAGCCTGTAGTCCTGAGATGGAAAAGTGGAATTTGAATTCCAGGTTGAGGTGGAGCCTGGAATGCCCATAGACATGGGGAAGCAATGCAGTACTAGGCATGGGGATGATGTATGCTAATTCCCAGAGACAGGAAATAGAATGTTGGGTTTGAGGAACAGCTGCTGCTCCATTCAGGCTGGATTGCAGAGCATGTGAAGTTGTAATGATACTAGAGGACTTTGAATGCCAATCTAAAGAGTTATTTACCCAAACCATCTAACATGCAAGTCACATATAATCCCTATGTCAGACATATCTTCTAGCCAGGATTCTTAGCTGGGAGTCTATGGTCTTTTTGTTTGTTTTAAAATATTATGATAACTAAATTTCAATATAATTGATTTCCTTTTGTAATGCTATGTATTTCATTTTATGTATTTAAAAATGATTCGGAGAAGGACTTTACCTGACTGCCCAAGGAGTCCATATACACACAAAAGTGAAGAACCCCTTCTCTAAAAACACCTCAGTATCCTCCCCTTTACAACAACAAGGTTCTATTTAATACTCATTTGTTGAGTAATATATGCAAAGTACTGTGTGGCTAAGGTACATAAAGACAAATGAAACAGAAAAAAAAAAAGAATGAGGGTGTGGAAGAACCCTGAGGGGTTTAAGGAGTCATAAAAAAGTTTTGAAAACCTACTGTGGTGAGTGGGATCCTGAGATAATTAGAAAGGTGTAAAAGAATTGCTTTTCTACAGTTGCTTTTCTACAAACAGTTGAGATTATGCAACATAAATTTGTAGTGGACCCCATCAACATAGTTTCATTATTTTCTCAAGCTTTGCTCAGCAGCAGATGAGTAGCAACAAAGGTAGCATATGGTAGGAGACATTCAGGACTGAAGCATAGCAGGACAAACATGCTAATAGGATAAGGGTGCAAAGGACTCAAGAGAAGTGAATTGGAACCAGGAGCAGGAGCCATGATGAAGAGAGGAGAACACAGTTAGTACAAGATTAATACCCTGGGAAAGAATACAGGGGTTGAAGAACAAGAGGTCACATTGAGAATGAAGTACAGGATTTGGTCACAAAGCAGAAGGAGAGGTAGAATGACAACATGTTGTCATTAGAAAAAGCAATTTCAGAGTTCATGGATATGGAAGTCGTGCATTTGTGAGTGATGGAAAAATCAAGGTATGACCATCTTTGTGTGTAGCTGAGGTAGGGTGGTGGAATGAATAAATAGAGGAACTATGAAGTTAGTGTTTGTTGAAATACCCTTATTCAAGGGTAAGAGTTATGGAGGAAAGACTGTGAGCCTGGAACTGAGCTTAGTGAATAGGGAAAGAAAGTGTCCTAGAGATCAGTAGACAATAGATACCAGAACTTTGATTGGGTGGTAGATATAGATTGAGTGAATCTTAAAAGAAGAAGAGGTTACTTAGAGATGGTGGTAGAGAGGGAGTGGGGAACAAGGATTATTCCATCTCCCCTGCCTTGACTGGTGCCCCTTGGAGAATGAAAGTTCAATCAGTGCTGGAAAGAGAGGCCAGGGACACTGTCCTTAGGATCAAGACAGGTCTTAATGAAAGCCATAAGACTGAAGGAGTTGGGGGGAAAAAGATTTAAAATGAAAGCAAATTTGATACCTATAGAGTAGATTGCCATAGAATACAATAGACAGGGTAGGTAGACATAGAGTAGGACAGTGGAGTTGAAGGACGGGTTAGGCTGAGAGGAATGAGAATAACAGATCAGGCAATGGAGGACAGAGAATGGGGGATTGAGTGATGACATGTAGGAATTCACTGAATCATTGGGATGGGGAGGGTGTGACCATGTGGAAGTTTGTTTATTATTGAGGAATGAATTAAGGTAAGTAAACCACATCCTTAGGGGTTTGGCCTCAGAATAGAATACTCTCAGGGCCTTAGGCAGTTAAAGTTAAGGGACAAGGAGAGGAATACTGGAAGAATGGTGTTGTTCTCCTTACCAGAAGGCAGGAGACCAGATAGAGAACTTAGAATTATACACTGGCAGGAGACTGACTCTTGACCATTAACAGGAGACTTAAGGGTGATGGAATGACATTTCTCTCCTTCTTCAGGAAGAGATGAGACCAAGTAAAAGACCTAATATAATGGAATGGTGTTTAACTTCTTTCTTCAGTAGGCAAAAAAACCAGTTAGGATGTTTGCCACAATGGAATGACATCTATCCTCTTCCCTGGGAAGACAGGAGACAAGGCAGGAAACTTAGCCTGATGGAATGGTGATTCTCTTCTTCCCCAGGGAAACAGGAGGCCAGGTAGGACTTCCTGCACAGAGTAGAATGGCATTTCTCCCCTTATGCAACTAGGTAGCTCAGAGTGCCAGATATGCAGTCAGGAAGACCCAAGTTCAAATGCAGTCTCACGTACTTACTAACTGTGACTCTGGGCAAGTCATTTCACTCTATTTGCCTCAGTTTCCTCAACTATAAAGTGGGGATAATAATAGAACCTACTTAGCAGAGTTGTTTTGAGGATGAATGAGATAATATTTGTAAAGCACTTAGCACAGTGCCTGGCACATAGTAAGCACTGCATAAATGTATCTGCTTCTCCTCTATTTCTCCACTTTCTGAAAAAGGCAGAAGACCTGGCAGAAAGGGCTTTTCTTCCCTTGTCCCAGAAGCAAGAGATTGGCGCTTAATAGAATGATGACTTTCCTCTTCCCTAGGAAAGCAAGGAAACAGCCAGGAGCCCTGATGTGATAGAATGGTGATATTTAATTTTTGAGTCAATGGTGTCATCTTGTCTGATTTTTTGTAAATGGGAAGCACTCCATTTAGGTCTCAGATAGGGTGGTAGGTCCTCTGACTGTATCCTAGTCAAATTGTAGCCCAGTTGTGAAATGGATTCTCAATTTCCCCAAGATTCTATCTGTCCAGGTGGATTTGTCAGTGAATCTGCTACATGGCTACCACTTACTTTCTCAGGGTCCGAGGTTCAACCCTGCTGTGTTTCTGTTTGGTGGGGTGGAGGGACTGTAGCTACTGAGACACCTCCATTTTGTTTCTCAATTACACAAAATCAGGAGAAATGGCACCATTTGCTCCTAAAAGTAAGATATTTATTCAATAATAAGGTAAAAGCAATAATAACCAAAAGATTTGCTCAAAAAAAGCAAGACCGGGCATAATAAAAATGTCATAATCTACCCATTAACCTGAGTCACTCTCTCTTAATGATGCACACAGTGTCCATGGAAAAAGAATGGATCCACACTTATAGAAACCTAGTAGGAAGGTACATGAATAAGGAAATCATGCAGCAGGGATAATTTATGGCTCTGGATGGCAGTCTTTAATATGCTTTTCTTCTTTTCAAGAAGAGTCTACTGCATTCATCATCTGTTATTAAAAGGTACTTCTTTGCTGTTGTGAGGCTGCTGAAGCTCTAACTGTTTTAGTACACAGCTACCCTTGATAGGGTGTTAAGTCAATGTTAAGCTATTTCAGTGGCAAGTAGTTTTCTTAAACCAGAGAAATATCAGGTTCCTACAATCTTCCCTGGAACTCTGAAGAACTCTTCTCTTTCAATCTGTTTATGGTAAGAGGGTCATTTAATCTTTCCTCAATCAGTCATCTCTTCAAATAACTGGGGGTTTTGCTTTCTTTAGTCAATTTTCAGCAACAATACTTCTCCAGTGGGCACTGCTTACAGCAAAACAGCCTGTCTTTCACTGTCTGTTTCTCATTCTTGAACCATAAGAGGCATTAAAAGGCAATAAAGGCAACCCTATTCCCACCCCCAACATTTTCCTTCAAGGTATCAATAGCGCTAGAGCACAATAATGCCTTTTCCCCAGACAATCAGCTATCAGCCAAGCAATGCTTCTCTTCCACTCATCAGAGTTCCCAGCAAAACATCTGCAGTCTGCTTGTCAGGTTAG
>JAQQSV010007474.1:0-14014 GCA_028646515.1 Pseudochirops corinnae
AATCTTAAAACTCTTAAATAAAGGGGATATACTTTTAAAATTTCTTTTCAACACCTAGTATGAGTTTTAGGAGGCCTACTACAACTCTCATTTCAAAGACAATTTATAGCTAAGTTAAAGTAAAGTAGAATAGATTTTGCTGTTTTGATTTCAATGTGTAGTCATTCCATGGCTTAAGCAAAAGTTAAGTAGTGTATGAACTTATTATAGGTAAAAGATTCAATTTCTGAAATATCTCTTTCTTCCAAAATGAATACAATCAGAGGATAAACAAGCTTTGCAAAACAAGGATGTAGGTCTACTATTTAGTTGTAAAATTCTAGTCAGGGACTTCTTTTGTATATCAGCTTCCTGGAAATGCAAGCTACTACATTAATTCTAATAATTATAAAGTTATTAATATTCACTTTACTTCCACCCACTAGACACAGCTTTCTGCTATGATATTATTGTAAAATGACTTTTTCTTTTCCCCTTAACATTATGTCAGATATCAAATATTCAGTGTATGTGTGCTCACATATTGATACTGCTAAATGTAAATATACACAGTATACAGAACCTTTTAACTGTTTTTTTTCCCTAAGATTACAAACTCTCATAAGATAGAGGTCAAAACCCATTTAACCCATATTCCAGCTCATTCTTTACTTCCTGGACCTCTTTATTAAAATAATGTTACTATTAATTAAAAATTTTAAATTTTTCCAAATTTTTTTCCAAAATATTCATAAAGCTATGTTATCTCACTTTATGTTAATCAAAATGCACATACTCTATATAAACAATTCCATGTTACTAGGGAACAAGCTAGACAGAGTATTAAAAACTACCCTCAATGTGTTATATATTACTCCTCCAGCTTCCCTTTACACAGGAGAAGCAGTCAAAAATGTAATTAACCAGATGTTACAGTCTTTTGCTTCAATGAGAATTCCAAAACAATTGAAAACTGATAAAGCTTCTGCCTACACTAGCAAATTATTGCACTTTTTCTGTGATCATTTTCAAATGATATTAATTACAGGCATAACCCTTATAATCTTGACAAACAGAATAAAGATATTAAACCTATTTACAAACTAAAAAAGGACTTGGTCCAATTCATCATAAAGGCAATTAGCTACTGCTTTATACACCCATTTTTTTTTTTATACATTGCTAAAAATGAGTATACATCAGCAGTAAAACAATGTGAAAAGGCGCATACTTCCCAAATGAAGATCATTCAACCACAGATATGGGAAAGGCCTGCCCCTTAACTAATTGGGGGGGGGGGGGAGAGAGGGGCGAGACTGTGTTTATATTTTCCAGAAGCCTTGGAATAAGCGTGAATCCCTGAAAGTAATGTCAGGGCACATACTCCAGCTCACTCAGAAGATGAAAAGAGCTCTGGCAGGAGCAGAACACACCATGGAGACAGAACATGGGAATAAAGAAGAAGAAGTCTCCTAATGTAACCACTACACAAAAAGCTGTTCCCATGTGGGGGTAGATCAAACATTTATTATATCAAGCCAAACAACTTAATCCTGTTACCCCAGGATTTGTGTTTCTTGCTATGATCACTCTGACTTCAATACAAACTGAACTGGTTACAACCTAATTTAAGTCCTGAGGCATATACCCCTATCATGTCAATTGTTTCATATATAACCTATAACTAGGTTATATGTCTCCCTCAGGCCTTCCTTATTTCTACTAATGTGAATCATTTACAGATGATATAAGTCAGTACTATATTTAATTGTAATAGAAACCACTCTCTTGTGGTTTCAGACTTTGGGGGAACCTGCACTTTCAGTAATAGCTGATGCTTTAGCTATAAAAAGGACTTCTAATCATGGGACTAATTGCCATAGCCTCTCTCTTAATATCAACAACTGTGTCTTCTATTTATTTACTAAGTGAAATACCAACTGCTCAATTTGTGACTGAATTGGAAAAGAATGTTAGCTTGGCTTGAAAAAACATATAATTGTGTATACATTTATGTATATATGACACTTTTGTATGGAATATTATGCATTAATTGTGCTCTTACTCAATGTATAACTGGTAAAGATTCATTGTAGTAATTATTGAACAATTTTCATTTGCTTTTTCCAACTAATTAACATTTTTTCTGGTTTATGAATTGAGGGGGGGAAGATTTGTATTATTATTGATAATTTCAACCACTGTATCTACGATTTCTTTATTTAGAAAAATCCAAAAAACTGCACAATATGTTAATGAATTATAAACAATGCTTCTGTAGCCTTTAAGACACAACAGAATACAGATAAGGATCTTTTGTATAAAACCAATGTATTAGAACAATTAGTATTGCATTTGCATACACATATGTAACTTCTTTACCATGTATTAGCTCTAATTCTAATGTTTTTGGGGACAAAATACATGTTCAACTTCTTGGTGTTTGATATGATTCAAATATTACAAAGTATATCGAAAACATCCAAAATTGTCATTGCTCTGGAATGGATTTGGGAACATTGCCAATAAAATATTGCTAATATTGTGAAGTTATTTCCTTTTCATTTGATGCTTATGATTTTACATATTTTACCTGTATTGACTATTGTATTATTTCTTTGTATATGCTTTCCTGCAGTGACCAGACTGACATCACAGCCTTTGTAACCATTATCAACTCAAATGTATGAACGTAACTTTTAAAGGTCAGGATTTATACTGGAATGTTACTTGAAAAAATTGTAATCTCATATAATATATTATTAGAAGTTAACAGTACGTAATGATAGTAGAATGCAAAATTGCAGTGTGACTGTCGCAATACTTTTGTTTGTGTAACCCCACATATTTGGTAAAATGAAACTTCTAATGTCACTTGGAGTTAAATTAGGAATACATTTAATGGTGCTTTGTATAGTCATAATCTCACCTGGGATATAAATCAATTGTTCTATGTGACTGAACAAATTATTCAAAATCATTTCAGGAATTGATCCTGAAGATATAGCCAATCAGATATTTCACTGGATAAATCAGATTAATCCGTTGAATAATCTTAACTTTCTATTGCTTCACTTTGTTCCAGTTGCATGCTTGCTGATGATATTGTGCCTTGTTGCACCTCTGAGGATTCACAGGCTCAGCTGGTCTTTCCTGGCTTTGGGAACTGAGGTTCATGCAATTAAGTTACTTGTAAAGAAAGGGGGAGATGTTGAGGGCCAGTCTCTGACCCGATCAATAAATGGGAAGAGTTGAGTCCAGGATTTCTCCCAAGCCAGCTCCCCATGAAGGCTATATTATGTCTTAAGATTGGCTTACTATCTCTTCCTGACTTGTAAGAGTTTAGGATGTGATAATCAAGCAGTGACCCAGACATAGATGCATTCAAGGGAACAAGGATATTAAAACATATGGATTTATGAAAGTGAATAAGGACATTAAATCATAGAGATGTGCATAAATGAGCAAGGACATTAGACATTTTCTCATGGGAACCTAAGAGATAATTGCTTTACTTTAAGTATATAAACCCTGCTCTCTAATCAATAAATGGGAACTGCTATGACAGAACCTGCCTGGCTTATGTCCAATCATTCCACGCTCTTTGGTTTGGCCTGTGCCCATTTTGATGCAGTCATCAATATCTCCCAGCTTTTTGTTTTCCTTCTAATCTTGGTTGCATTGGTTTTGTTTTGTGCAAAATCTTTCTAACTTAGTAGAATGACAGTTAATTATTTTATACTTTGTGGTGCTGTCTCTCTCTTGTTTGGTCCTATTCTTTTACATTATTGATAGATATGACAAATAAGTTATTCTATATTGCTCTAATTTGTTTATTGTATCACCCTTTATGTTTAAAACCTTCTCCAATTTTAATCATATTTTGGTATACCGCATTAAAAATTGCTCTATATGTAGTTTCTGCCATCCATACTGTTTTTCAGTTTTCCTAGAAGTTTTTTTTTTCTAATCAAATAGTGAGTTCTTGTCCCAAGAGCTATGATATCTGGGTTTGTCAAACATTCAATTACTGTGGTGATTTACTACTTTCTATTGTTTACCTAATCTACTCCATTGATTCACCACTCTATTTTGTTAATCAGTACCAAATTGTTTAGATAATTACCACTTTAAAATACACATTGAGATTTGTTACAGCTAGGCCACCTCTCTTCACATTTCTACTCCTTTCTAAATAAACCTCTATTTTATTTCCCACTTTGGCTCCTTTCACACTTTTATCTCTCTCATAAACTCTCCCAAATCTTGTCCTCTCCCCATATTCTATTCTCACCAATACATCTTCTACACAAGTGCTAAAAAGAGTTTTACACAATCATGTCTGACTTGGTCACTTCCACACACACTTAATAAATCTTATTGGCACCTTATCACATCTGGGATCAAATTCAAACTCCTGTTTGTTATTTAAAACTCTTCACAACCAGGCCCAAACTCATGATACATTATCTTTCATGAACTCAAAGGTAGAGACAAACTGGCCTACTACATATTCTACACATGACATACCTTCTAGTAGTTTTTGCACAATCTACTTTTCTCATGCTTACAATGAATTCCATCTATGTCTCTGTCCTTTAGAATCATTTGTTTCTTTCAACACTTATCTCAAATGTTACCTTCTATGTAACATTTTCTGATCCTACCATCCACTCCATTGCTAGTGTCCTCTAAAAGTTTGCTTTGTATTTATTTCATCTACATTTTATATATGTTTACATATGAAAATGTCTTCTGTAATATAAACTCTTTGTGCAAATGGAATATTTCATTACCTTTCCTTTCTATAAATACTCCTTGTGTTGTGCAGGCAATAAGAGCAAGCCAAGACCTTGGTTCAAGAAAAATGTAGGTGTGGATTTATTGAGCAAGTGCTCTACTACCAGAGTATAAACTCAAATTGGTAGTCTTGATTGAAGGTACAGGCATTGTTTAAAAAGGCTAAAACCACAAAAACCGCAATTTTTGGGGGAGTTAGTTAGCAGAAGCAATGATGTACAGAAGCCAAGAACAGCCATTGGTTAGATCTATAGCTCAGGGCTAATTTGGGAACATGGGGCAAGGGTACAAGGGTGCAATCTTCCTGTGACATGGGGGTCCCTCCTAGAACAGGGTGGAGGTCACAGGGTAGAGGGTCATAGTCAGCTTTCCAGAATAGGGTAGAGGGTCATGGGGTAAGGGGGAGTGGAATTCCCCAGAACAGGCCAGGGTCATGTTCTGGGTGAAGGGTGTGGGAACCCTGTGTGGTCAGCAGAACAGACCAGGGCGGTCTCCTCATAAGATAGTCTTGCATCATAACCCTAGGCTGAACCTTGTACACTATGCTGATTCAGGGAGAATATATAGCATTCTAATTTGAGGAAGGAGGGGGTTAGGGGACTATGTCTTCAGCAAAACCCAGGACTATGCCTTAAGCTGTTTCAAGCTGTCACAGGGTGCAGGATAGAGACAAAAACAAAAATATAATAGTGGCTTAATAGTGGGCCACAAATCAGGTGATGTGTAGTGACCTGGGATTTGGGTTTTGGTACAACACTTGAACATTATCTTTCATAGGTACAAGCAGAATTCCATATTATCATAGCTACTTAAAAGCTCTTCTAGGCTCTTTTGGCTATGACACATTTTTTTAAAATAAAATTAGCATCCTATTTAAAATCCTATCAATTTTCTAAAAGTAATTGATAATCTGCTATTTCTTAAAGTAGAATTAAAGCAGATTTCTGCCATAAAATTATGATAGAAAAATATCGCTCTGCTACAAAGTGGCAGGGCTAGAACTTGCACACACATCTTCTGAGTTCAAATCAAACGTTTTTTCTTATCACTTCCCTGATATGTTTGAAGTAACATCATGTAGCCCACCATCCCTATTGCCATCTGGTCATTTGATTCATTTAGTTTTGTTTAACTTTACTTTTGGAATTGTAAAAATTTCAGTATTGTTCCAAATTGGTAGTTTAATCTTGAATATTCTAAAATCACAAAGTCACAAATTTCCAAGAATTAAAAAAAAATAAAGTTGCTGGACTGAACAGCTTAAAGTGAGATTAAAAGTTTCATGTCATAACTAAAGTGTTTTAATTTTATAGATATTCAGTAATGCTAGTAAATGAGAAGATAGTTACATTGTGTTAAGTAGAAAAATATGTTTTCCCAGGGAATTCAGGAAAATATTTGCCTGTATTTACAGACAAATATCATTATAAGATACCATAAAATAATTTCATGATTTTAACGTAATATTTTATTTTCACCATTTACAGGTTAAAACATTTTTTACCATTCATTTTAAGTTATTTTGAGTTCTTTTGTTCATGGTTCTTAAACAACTATCTTATCCACTGCAGTAACAATTTTCACCACAGCACTCAGCAGTAGTCTGTCATTGCTTGTTAAGAGCTATGGAAGAAAGAATCATCCATAGGCTATGTCTACAGGAGGCTAGTACATCCTATTATTGAATCCAAGTTAGATTTTCCAAGGTCTGTCTGTGCTAGAATAATATAGCTACCTCAAAAGCTAGTGTGAATTAACTTTATCAATAGCAATGCTCAGCTGCATCTACTTTTAGGTCAGAAGGTTAACAATCCTTTGTGTTAACAAAATATAAAAATAAATGTCATGTGGAGATTTGAAGGACAAAGATCCATTTCCTCCTCTTCTTCAGTAACTTGAATTATTCCCCCTTCTTCTACTCCCTCTTCCTTCACATATAGATCATCCCTAGCCAAGAAAAAAAAATGGCCTGGGAATTGTCTTTCTTTGTTTGCCTGTTAATGATGGAAAGTAGGTTGTATGCATTTCCTTGACATATGCTTCAAATCAATTCAATCAGCATTTGTTGATCACCTACTATTTTTTAATCATTGAGCTAGATACTAAGATTAAAAAAGACTATCAACAACAACAACAAGAACACAATAATAAAATAAATCAAGCTTTTGTGTTACAACTAGTAAGAAATAACATGTAGTCAAATAAACAAATACAAAGTAAATGTAAAATGAATCCTAAGAGGGAGTCAATAGAGTAGCATACAGGGGTGGGAGATGGGCACTCAGAAAGACACTGATTGAAGCCAAGGTTCTTACACATGCATCCTATGTGAAACCTGGACAAAGTACAAATATGATTAAGTTTCTTGCTAAAATTACAAATTGATAAGTAAGAAATGATGTGCATTAGTAGAAGGAATTTCCTCACTAGGAGTTCTTGTATACAAATAAAGTCATTGACTTACCCATCTGCCCTGGCCAAAAAAAAACAATAAAAAGAAAGCAATTTCATGAAGGTAGGTAGCAAAACACTGACAAGTAAGGGAAATA
The DNA here is from genome assembly GCA_028646515.1 of Pseudochirops corinnae. Taxonomy (NCBI): domain Eukaryota; kingdom Metazoa; phylum Chordata; class Mammalia; order Diprotodontia; family Pseudocheiridae; genus Pseudochirops; species Pseudochirops corinnae. Next base: position 7,329 of record JAQQSV010007474.1, read on the forward strand.
GAAAAATCCTTTATTCATCTGTGGAATCTGAGTTGCATCCTGTCGCTCTTTCTTGTTCAAGGTCACCAAAGACTTCTAGAAAATTCCAAGTCTCTAAGTATGGAGGATAAAAATAGAAAAATAAAGACAGCCCTTGCCCTCAAAGAGTTTACATTATAAGGAAGGAAGACACCACAAAATAGGATGCTGAAAAAAGAAGAGGGAACTAAGGTTGGGGGGAAGACGATGTTCGCTATATTTAAAACCTAGCAAAGCAAACTTTGTGTCTTTAGAACTTAGCACAGTGTCTAGTGACTATGAGACCTTAATAAATGTTAGGTTTTTCTATCTATATATCTATCATCTATATATTTATGCATATATGGATGAATTATATACATGTGTATATCTATCTATCCATCTTTCCATCCATTTATCCCCACAGGGTTGAGTGTGTGTGTGTGTGTGTGTATATGTGTGTGTGTGTGTGTGTGTGTGTGTGTGTGTGTGTGTGTGTGTGTGTATTTAAGAAGAGACCCAGAGAAGAGATAGTCAGAATCAAGAATTTTCCTCCTGGCAGACTCCTGGTGGAGGGAGCAGAATTTTCCCAGCATCTGGAAGCTGGACTGCTACTTGCTGGACTGAGAACTGAGTTGGAGTTTTTTGAGACCAGAATCTGGTGAAGGCTGAATTTGCGGCCAAGAAAGCCATGTGGAAGGCTGAGATTTCTTCTGGGTCCTAGGGACAGCCAAACTGATGGAGGACTGAAGAGGCGTGACCAGGGTAAGACTTTGCTTATTTGTGACTTGGTTGATCCTTGAGTTAACAGCAACTTCAGTGTGTAGCAAGAACTGCCTGGAGGATTGGACAAGAACCTGGGAGCTGTCTGCCTCTGAATCCAGGTGACTGTTTGATGGATTCAGGTAGGAGCTGGGACAATGGAAGGGGATCCATGGAATCTTAGAGACCACCCTGAGTCAAGATGAAGAAAATGCCTCTCCTTGGATATTGAATGAGTGATGAAATTGAAGTTTACTTGAGACGGAGGGGTGGAGGGTTTGTGTAATATTCTAATGATTGTATTTAGTGATTAACAATACTTAGTGACTGATTGTTAGATAAGTGACTGATTAAGTTAACTTGTGATTGCCGCATAAGTGGAAAACTAACTTATATTGTGAAATGATTGAATGGTTGAGTGAGGATGCAAACCTCCTTGGGGATACCAGATGATTATTCATTTATTCTTTGTTATAAATACTGTGACGACTTTGTTGAAAATTATGTGGCCATTTTAATGTTAAGCTGTTGTGAATATTATATTGTGATTTGTTGTGAATGTTTTCCTTGAGTTGTTATGGAATAGAATGTTCACTATACTGTGTAATCAGAACCTTAAAAGCTGTTCACAGAACAGCTTGTGGGAAGCTGCTCATGCATGGCATTACACAAAGTAAACCTTAGTTGCTCCAATTCCCCCTCCCTGACCCAGGAAACTCAGAGATAAATATCCCGCCCATCCTGAAATGATGGAAATAGCCTCAGGCTTAGGAATCACTGAGAAAGGGTATACCTGAGGCAGTAAGGAGTCTGAAGTTAAGGTAAAGGGGTCCTAACGAGCCCACATCAGCTGACCAGCATGATCTCTGAAATCCCAGGGTGGTGGAGCCAGCAAAGGCTAACAACACAAGCCCCGGTGGGCCTTAGCACTACCAGCTCTGCTGGCTGCCAGGTGCTGATATAGTACGGAGAATAGGAATGAGCCAAGATCTGTGATCAAGATAAATTTAGGTATGGATTTGTTGATCAAGCATGTGACTACCCAGAGGTAAACTCAAATTGGGTAGTAATCTTTTGGGGGTACAGACTTAATTATAAAGGCTAAAACCACAAAAACCACAACCAGGTAGGGGAGCTAGGTGAAGCCATGATGTACAGAAGCAAAGAACAGCCATTGGTTAGATCTATAGCTCAGGGCTAATTTGGGAATATGGCACAAGGGTACAAGGGTGCAACCTTTCTGTGATATGGGGGTCCCTCCTAGAACAAGGTAGAGGGCTGTAGTCAGCAATTCCAGAGCAGGGTGGAGAGTCAAGGGGTAAAGGGGACTGGAATTCCCCAGAACAGACTAAGGTCATGTTCTAAGCGAAGAGGGTGGGGGCCCTGCTTGGTCAGCAAGACAGGACAGGGTAGTCCCTAGATAATATCCTTGCACCATAATGAACCTTGTATGCTATAACGATTAAAGGAGAATATATAAATTGCTGATTAGGGAAGGAGGGCTCAGGGCTCAGGGCTCAGCAATATGCCCAGACATGCCTTAAGCAGTTTTCAAGCTATGGCAAAATGTAGCATAGAAATATAAAAAGGGGTTTAATGGTGGGCCACTAATCAGATGGTGTGAGAGTAGCCTGGGATTTGGCTTTGGGTCCAACACTGAGCCTGCCTGAGCTTTAACCCAGGTGCATAGAGGCAGAAATGTGAAGGGACCAGACCACCCTTTCCCCACAGATTACTCTGTGAGCCTCAGGGTAATTAAGGGGAAAAATTGAGAGTCTTGGCCTTGGGCTCAGTCTAGACACCCAGAGACTACAGCACACAAAGTCAAGATCCAGGCCCTTAGCTCCCAGCCAGAGAAATCATGAAATAGGAAATCAAAATGGGAAAGAAGGCAGATGAGAAGGGAAAAGCAAGAAAATTGATCTGAGCTTATTATAGTGAGCAAGAACAACAAAATACAGAGGACAAAATGGACTCTATACTCATACCTGAGACCACAGAAGGAACTACGAACTAATCTCAAGCCGAAAAAGCATTCTTGGAGGAGTTCAAGAAAGATTCTAAAAGTCAAATTAAAGAGGCAGAAGATAAATTAAATTTACATTGACCAAAGTCGAAAAAAATCTCACTGAAGAAAACAACTCCTTAAAAAGTAAAATTTGTGAACTGGGACAGGAGGTTCAAAATCTAACTGGAGAAAATATCTCCTTAGAAAAGGAGCTTCAAAAACTAACTGAGGAAAATAATTGACTAAAAATTACAATTACTCAAATTGAAGCTAAGGACTCTATGATGCATCAAGAGTCAATCAAACAAGATATGAAGATTGAAAAATTAGAAGAAAGTGTAAAATATATCACTGGAAAAACAACTGACCTGGAAAACAGATCCAGGATATTTAACCTAAGAATTATTGGTCTACTGGAAAGCCATAATGAAAAAAGCAGCCTGGACAACATCCACCAAGAGACTGTCAAAGAAAACTGCCCTGAGGTCCTAGAATAAGAGGGTAAAATAGTTATCCAAAGAATTCACTGGACTTCTCCTGAGAAAGAACCCAAATTTAAAACTTCAAGATATATAATAACCAAATTCCAGAATTATAAGGTCAAGGAGAAAATACTGCAAGCAGCCAAAAAGTAGCAATTCAAATATCATGGAACTACAGTCAGCATTACACAGAACCTAGCAGCTTTTACATTAAAAGAACAGAGGAATTGAAATTTGATATTTCATAAGGCAAAAGAGCTAGGACTGAAACCAAGAATCAATTATCTGGCAAAACTGAGCATAATCTTTCAGTCAAGGAGATGGTCATATAATGAAATAAGGGACTTCCAGATTTTCCTGATGAAAAAGCCAGAGCTTAATGGAAAATTTGATCTCCAATTTCAAGTCAGGAAAGACATGAAATGGTAAACAAGGAAAACACACACATTCTCTCTCTCTCTCTCTCTCTCTCTCTCTCTCTCTCTGTCACACAGACACACACACATACATGCACATAACTTGGGATTCTATAAGAAAAAAATGATTACATCCCTCAATGAGAAGCTGATACCTATTAATATTGAAATTTATATGATTATCAGAACCTTTAAAAGGGATATACATAGATACAGGGCATGGGTATAAATTAACTAATCAGATGATTAAAAAATAACCTTATTAAGGGGTTCAAAGGGACTGTAATTGGAGGGAAAAGAAGGATGAGGTAGAAAAAGGTAAATTATGCCACATGAAGGGGCATAATAGTATACTATAGTAGAGGGGAAGGAAGGAGGGAGATGAATATCATATGAGCATTGTTCTCATTGGTTCTGGTTCAAAGAGGGATAAATATAACCAGTTAAGTTTAAGATTTTAATGTGAAAAGACACAAAAACTCATTATAATAGAGGGAAAGGAGGGAAGGAGAGGAGCACTGTATGAAATTTACTCTCATTGGCTTGGGGTAAAAGAGGGAATAACATACTCCAATAAGTATAAAAATCCATTTTGCCCTACAGACAGTAGGAGACGTAAGGAGGGGATAAGAAAGGGGAGAGTTAGTTAGGAAAGAAGGAAATAATAGTAAGGGGAAAGGGTAGGTAAAGAGGGAGGTCACAGGGAGGGAATACTGAGGGAGTCAGTGGTCTAAAGGAAAACTCTTAAGGAGGAAGGGAGAAGGAAGAAACAAAAACATAAACAGGGGAGGAATAGGATGGAGGGAAAGACACAGAGAATAATCAAACTGTGAAGGTGAATGGAATGGACTCTCCCATTTTCATGGTAATTAATATAAATTTGAAAACTCCTTTTTTGTTATGTCAAGGAAGTAGGTACTTAGACCTTAGTAACTAAGGGGTAAGTACCTCTGTGAAAGAAACAGAAAGTGTGAAGTGTCTCTTGTAGCTAACCTACCAGGAAGGGGTTGGCTGAGACAGGAAGCCAATATGTTTGTGTGTATATAAGAAGACCCCCAGAGACAGACAGACAAAACCAAGAATGATCCTCCTGGTGGCTCCTGTTGGAGGGAGGAGAATTTTCACAACATCTGGAAGCTGGACTGAGAACTGAGTTGGAATTTTTTATGAGACCAGGATCTGGTGAAGACTGAATTTGCTGCCAAGAAAGCCACCTGGAAGGCTGAGATTTCTTTTGGGTCCTAGTGCCAGTCAAACTCCTAGAGGACTGAAGAAGCATGATCAGGATAGGACTTTGCTTGTTTGTGGCTTGGTTGATCCTTGAGTTCCCAGCAACAGAAGTGGTGAAGGTTTTGACATATGCTGGACTCTGTGAACTTCAGTGTGTAGCAAGAACTGCCTGGAGGACTAGACAAGAACCTGAGAATTTTCTGTCTCTGAATGCAGATGACTGTTTGGTGGATTCAGGTAGGAGCTGGGACCATGGAAGGGGGTCCATGGAATCTGAGAGACCATCCTGAGTTAAGATAAAGAAAAGGCCTCTCCTTAGATGTTGAATGAATGATGAAATTGAAGTTTACTAGACACCATGGGGTGGAGGGTTTGTGTAATTCTCTAATGATTGTATATAGTGATTAACAATACTTAGTGACTAATTGCTAGATAAATGACTGATTAAGTTAACCTGTGATTGCCTCAGGAGTGGAATACTGACTTGTATTATGAAATTATTGAATGATTGAGTAACAAGGCAAACCTCCTTAGGAATACCAGATTATTATTCTGTTGTTCTTTGTTGTAAAACTAAGGGGCCATTTTAATGTTAAACTGCTGTGAACACTACATTGTGATTTTCTGTGATAAGATGTAATTTTGTGAATATTATATTGTGATTTGTTGTGAATGTTTGCCTTGATTTGTTATGGAATAAATGGAGTGCTCACTATACTGTATAATCAGAACATTAAAAGTTATTCACAGTAGCATTCTTTTGGGAAGCTTCTTTGGGAAGCATAATACCCATAAAATGAAGGCATATAGCAAAATGGATTAAAAGCCATAATCCTACAGTATGCTGCCTACAAGAAACATGCCTGAAAAAGGGGAAACCTACAGGGTAAAGGAAAAAGGCTGGAGTAGAATATATTATACTTTAGCTAAAGGAAAAAAAAGCAGAAATAGTAATCCTTTTCTCAGATGAAGCAAAAGCAAAAATAGATCTAATTAAAAGAGTTAAGGAAGAAATTTAAACCCGTTAAAAGGCACCATTGAAAATGAAGCAATATCATTACTTAACATATATGCACCAAGTGGTATAGCCTTCAAATTCTTAGAGGAGAAGTTAAAGAAATTAGAGGAAGAAATAGATACCAAAAGTTTACTAGTGGGGGAGCTCAGTCACTCCATCTCTGAACTTGATATATCTAAACTCAAAATAAACAAGAAAGAAGTTAAGGAGACAAATAGAATTTTAGAGAGGCTAGATATGAGAGATTTTTGGAGAAAATTGAATGGGGATAAAAGTGAATATACCTTCTCAGCAGTACATGGCACATACACAAAAATCGATCATGTACTAGGGCATAAAAATCGCACAATTCAGTGCAGAAAGGCAGAAATATTAAATGCATCATTCTCAGATCATGATGCAGTAAAAACCATATGCAATAAAGGGCCATGAAAAGATCAAGTAGAACCTAATTGGAAACTAAAAAATTTAATCCTAAAGAATGAGTGGGTCAAACAAGAAATTATAGAAACAATCAGTAACTTCATTCAAAATAATGACAATAATGAGACAACACACCAAAACTTGTGGGATGCAGCCAAGGCAGATCTCAAGAAAGAGAACAAATTGAAAATCCCCAATTAAATACTAAATTAGAAATAATGAAAACCAAATGAGAGATTAATAAAATTGAAATTAAGAAAACTATTGAATTAAAAAATAAAACTAACAACTGGTTTTATGAAGAACAAAACAGTAAAATTGATAGACCCTCAGTCGATATGATAAAAAAA